>CAUYQU010016074.1:0-29128 GCA_963574635.1 Cheracebus regulus
TGGATGAACCTGGAAACCATCATTCTCAGCAAACTGACACAAGAACACAAAATCAAACACTGCATGTTCTCACTCATAGGCGGGTGTTGAACAATGAGAACACATGGACACAGGGAGGGGAGCACTACACACTGGGGTCTGTCGGAGGGAAATAGGGGAGGGACAGTGTGGGGTGGGGAGTTGGGGGGAGATAGCATGGGGAGAAATGCCAGATATAGGTGAAGGGGAGGAAGGCAACAAATCACACTGCCATGTGTGTACCCATGCAACAATATTGCATGTTCTTCACATGTACCCCAAAACCTAAAATGCAATAAAAAAAAACTTAAACAAATTTATAAGAAAAAAAAAACCCTATTAAATAAAAAGTGGGCAAAGGACATGAACAGACACTTCTCAGAAGAAGTCATACATGCATTTCATATGAAGAAAAGCTCAACATCACTGATCATTAGAGAAATGCAAATCAAAACCACAATGAAATACCATCTCACATCATTCAGAATGGCGATTATTAAAAAGTTAAAAAATAACAGATGCTGGCAAGGTTGTGGAGAAAAAGGAATGCTTTTACGCTATTGGTGAGAGTGCAAATTAGTTCAACCATTATGGAAGACATTGTGGTGATTCCTCAAAGACCTAGAGGCAGAAATACCATTCAACCCTGCAATCCCATTACTGGGTATATACCCAAAGGTATATAAAAAGATATATGCACATGTATGCCATTGCAGCACTATTCACAATAACAAAGACATGGAATTAACCTAAATGCCCATCAGTGATAGACTTGATAAAGAATATGTGGTACATAAACACTGTGGAATACTATGCAACCATAAAAACGAACAGCATCATGTCCTTTGCAGCAACACAGATGGAGCTGGAGGTCATTATCCTTACAAACTACTGCAGAAACAAAAAACCAAATACCACATCTTCTCACTTATAAGTGGGAGCTAAATAATGAGAACAATGGACACATAGAGGGGATCAACACACACTAGGATCTATCTGAGGGTGATGAGTAGGAGGAAGGAGAGGATCAGAAAAAAAAACTGATGGATACTAGGATTAATACCTGGGCAATGAAAAATCTGTACAACAAGCCCCCATCACACATGTTTACCTATGTAACAAACCTGTCCATGTACACCTGAACTTAAAAAAAATGTATTTAGAAAAGCACAGACATAGAATATTAATTCAGTCATGTGATATTATTGTATCTAACCCCACCTCAATACTAAAATCAACTAATCAATATGTATTTTGAGTATTTGATAGAAAATTAGAAATATATAAAATCCTAAATCTATACATTTGCTTGACATCCATCTATCTTGATTTACAACAAAGAAATTTATTCATCCAGTCATGACGGCTCATGCTTGTAATTCCAGTACTTTGGGAACCTGAGGTTGGAGGATTGCTTGACTTGAGCTAAGGCGGGTGGGGGTTCCAGGTTGCAGTGAGCTGTGGTCACGCAACTGCACTCTAGCCTGGGTGACAGAGTGAGACTCCATCTCAAGAAAAGAAGAAGGAGAAGGAGAAGGAGAAAGGGAGAAAAGGAAAAAAAAGAAATGTATTTTATTTACACGTATTCAATTTACATTTTACTATGCTTTTGTTTCTACATTCTTTCTTACTCCTAATGTGAGAGGCACTTTTTGAATCTTTGTCTCCTTAGCTTATCATTCTCCTTTCGTCTTGTTTCTCACTAAAGAAACACATGTTGCCAATTCTCCAACTACATGTTAGCAGCAGAGAACATGGGAGTAGGCATGGGACCCAGGCATCACAGAAGAGATTGGCTCAAAGACTGATACATGACTCAGGTCCACTTAAACTAAGTCGAGTTTTCACTTAAGAAAATAGAAAAGTTATCTTTTCCATTAGATTTGAACCTGAGAGGATATAACTTTGAATCTTCTGAGGCTGTAGCACAGCCAAAGAGAGTAACTCTGCAGTAATATCAGTAGGGAGGCAATACTACCGAGAACTTTGTAAATTTTGAGTCGTGATGTCATAGAAGTCTGTGAGGCCAGCTTTAGTAATACACTGGAATTTTCTGTGACATGAGATAATAACTTCCTCCTTCTGTTTTATCATTTGCTTACATCACTCTGAGTTAAGGGGTTTTTTTTGTAATCAATAACTAAGGAATGGCTATATAATAATTCAAAAGTAATTTTAACTGAAGTTCTACGGACTTAGTTTTTTTACTCCATCTTTCTATTATTCTAGAAAAGATTAATTATTGCTATAGATTATTCTTTGAGTCTGACATATCTTCATATGATTATATTGTTCAGTGATTTCCCCTACAAATTTCATGAATGAAAATAAATTTTGTTAATGTTATTATTTAATCAAACATATCTAATATATTTTCCCTATTTTCTATTTTTTAAATTTTAAGTTCTGGGGTACATGTGCAGATCATGCAGGATTGTTACATAGGTCTACACATGCCATGATGATTTGCTGCATCCATTCCCCCCTCATCTACATTAGGTATTTCTCCTATCTAATATTTTAATACATACATCCTTTAAGAATAATTCAAAAATAATGCACATTAATTCAACAAACAGTATTCATATATTACAAGATAAATTAGTCATCCATTTGTTTGACAGAATTCCTACTGATTTCAACTTTATGAGGTTTTTCTATTTTCCACAGAAGGAAACGACTGGAAAAATAATGTAATGCAAAAGTTATCTTCCCTGAACTGAAGAAAAATTTCCCAAATACATAAACCAAAGCATATGATTAGTGTCCACACTATTTTTAGGGTGGTGATGCATGCAGTGTGATTATGTTTTAATTTTTGAAAATTTAAAATACTGCTTTAAAAAGATTCAAAAAATAACGTCCTTTCAGTTTCTGCATACAATTTTCATTGCCTAAAAGTAGGTACAAATATCTGTTATGATTTATTGATTGATCTGGCAATATTGATTACTCTAGTAACAATAATGATTATCCAAAATAGAATTTTGGGCACTCACAAACTCTTCACCAAATTATACCTTTTCAATTTTAAGAATGTAATCAATTAAGTTACTAATTGCCAAATAAATGCCTTATAAGAAGGAAATTACTATATAGCAATAGTCACACTCCAGTATTCAAAGAAATTCAGAGGCAGCTTATATCCCCATAGGTGTACGATGATTAGTGACATGCCCATGAAAAACTCCCTAACAGTGCCATCTGGTAGATAGAATGTATAGTGATTGTATCTGAATATATGTCATGACAATTTTTTTTCTGGTATCAACTATTATTTTAAGTCCCAGGGTACATGTGGAAGATATGCAGGTTTGTTGCACAGGTAAACATGTGCCACGATGGTTTGCTGCACAGATCAACTCATCACCTAGGTATTTAGCCCACCAACCATTAGCTATTCTTCCTGATGCTCTTCTTCAGCCACCCTCCCAACAGACCCAAGTGTGTGTTGTTCCCCATCATGTATCCATATGATCTCATGTTGGAACATTTTCAAACTTTAAAAAAAGAAAACCTGACACTTCATGACATTTTAGCTTTCAGTATAATGTGACAAATGCAATTTTATTAGCAGTATTACATTTTTTTAAGCAAGTAAAAATTTATACAAAGAAATAGAATTATTCCTTCCTTTGCTCCTTCAGTCAATTGTATGTATATACTAGATGAGGTATATATTACATATGATTCATTTTTTGTCATCTAACTCTGTTTTTGTCCATAGAATTTATACCTCCTTGGCATCTCTCTCCCCAATAACATAAACGGCTTGAGAGGAGAATCCGCTTTTGTCATGTCCATCAGTGATTTCCACAGTATTCAATCCAAGAGATCCATTGGTTATATCCCCCCCACTTAAAGAAGGACCTAGACCATACTCAATAAATACTTATAAAATAAATGAATGAATGAATATTGTGTTAAATTCTAGGTACTGTTACATTTGAAAGGCCCAGATAACATGGTAAAGTACATTCATTCATAGGGCTAGCCAGTATTGTCACATTCAGCCATGACAGATAAGATGTCACTGAAGTCATTATGGAAGTTGAATATTATACAAGACTGAAGCCATTGTCATTAGACAGTTAACAGATGCATACAAGAAGTTTGATTTATTCTCAAGGTCACAAAGAGTATAGTTGAAAACAATGGGAAGAAACATCATGAAAGTACCTTGTTAATCAATGTGAGGAAAATTTTCTAAGGAACAGAGATTTTTGAAAACAAACTGCCTTCAACAATGTAAGACTCTCCACTGATGAAGCTATTCAAGTGAATTCTAACTGGTTATTGACTTGGGATGCATACAGATAGTATTCATTCTGAATTATTTGTTAGATTATTTAAGGCACATCTATGACATAACACTGAGTCTTTTGCATTTGAAAGTATTAAACACTTAAGGTACTTAAGAGAGTACCTAAAATTTAAATATCAGGGTTTTTTACTCTCTCCTGGTTGTCATTCCTACCTTTAGGTAGAATATGGTTACCCATCCTTTGGGGGATTATTTATATGCATGAATGCTATAATTTAGACAATTATAATTAAACACTTTTTAAGAATAATTAACTTCTGTCCCACAATCATCTGACAACCTATTATCAAGACTAAAATTATTTATTTAACTAAAATGACACCAAGAATATCTACCCACTTTAAGAGATATCTTTAAAATGTAAAACATGATTTCTCACTTAATATGACTCCCCCCACTTCTGTGAGATAGAAGATTTTGGGAAATGTAAAAGAAGGCATTTGAATTATGACTTAATTATTAGGTGTCTAAAATTAGCTTCAATAAGAAAGTATAAAATATTTAATTTTTTATCAACAGTTAGCAAATACCTTGTTTTTCTTTCAATTATTCTGAATAGACAATAGAAAGACAATATTTCATTGTTTTCGGTAGATTACAGGATCGTCATTCTCATCATTTTAATCTTTTCTTGTATTTACCAATTTTATTCATCATAGGGAATTCCTCCCCATAATTATTTTCTTCCTAGAGTTGTCCCTAGCATGATAAGAGGAAACCTTTTTTAAAAGATGACTGAGTGTAATAGATGTCTTTGGGAAAACTTGGACAAGGATATTTTTTAGTAGTCAATCCTCGAATCCTGCATATACTCAATTGCTATTATAAGTTGCTTGTGTTGTAATTTGATGTTTATTTCATATAAAGTTCAATGGGTATTAATGGTAAAATTAATTCATTATTCTGTTGTGTGGCTGCTCTTGTTAAATAATAATGCATTATGCCACATCGTGTCTAATATAATTCAAACCGGAACTATTCAATCTAGTCAACTAAACAATAGTCATGAGGCAATAAATGCATGTAATATCTTTATGTCTAATGTGACCTAAAGGAAATAAAAATAGTAGTATTTTAAGTGGGTGAAGTGAGGATTGTAACATGTTTATCTGCCTAATATCTTTGAACTCTTCAATAAAATCTTGGTAGTATCCCAAGAGAAATTGTTTAAGTTGTATTATGCAATTCAAACCGAGTAAAAAATATATATTTAAAATGCCAAGGAATTGGATAAATTATCATTTACATTTACATTTAATTTTACTGGAAGTAAGGGGAACTACAATATAAATTTGTCCATAGAGACGGGAAACAGTTTTAGGAAGGTATTTTTCTCCATTTATTCAAGGTTATGTCTATTAAACCTAACAAATAATTAAAGAACAGCACTTCACGGAAGGAATAATAAATGCAAATCAATTTAAAACTAACTTCTAGGTATTCAAGAATGTAAAATGGGGTAAGCTAGAAGCTGTAAGTTACACTTTCAAAAAGATTTAGAAAAAAAAAAGAGAGAGAGAGACTTGTGGCTAAGGGTAGATGTAATTCTCCGTAGAAGGAATAAGCAAATTGTGTTTGCAGATATATTAAAGTTACCTTTAGCATATAGACTCTTTGGGAATTAATCTAATAATGTTGTCATCCACCCAAGAGATTATTTTGGTGTGTGTGTGTGTGTGTGTGTGTGTGTGCAAGAGACAAGTATGAAAATATAAAGGAAATGCTAGTATCTTACCCTATATATTTTTTAACATCTAATGTATCACTTAAACCTGTTTCAAGCTTGAGTTGCACTGTAATCATTTTTGTAAGGAACTTCTTAAGGTTATTTTCAATTTTGTTACTTACTATATTCACTTTTTAATAGGGTTCAATGAGACTGATTAAAATTATGAGTTATTTTATGCAGGCTTTATTTAAAGTAATTCATAGCAGGATACAAAAGTTTCATTCCACCAGTGGGAATCATCTGATTACTCTGGAGTAACCTATAGCTAATTATGGCAAAGCCAGATTAATTTGTATACTTGAGAAATTAGCTTCTCTATACCCAATTATACCTGAGACCAGTGGGTCTCATCTTCACATTAACCATCTCAAAGTCACAAATCTCTCTTAGGTCTCCCCCTGACACACTAAATTGTGTAAATAAAGTATCCATTTAAGCACCCAGAGGGACTCACACTATTTGGAAACCATCAGAGTAGAGCTGGCTCCAAACATACTACTCTAAGAATGACTTCATCTTTAATTTAACATTTTTATATAAATATTCTCCCAGGACAAAGATGATTAATGACAACAATAAAGAAGTGCTATGTAAGTTTCTGATTAGTCTCTAGGGTTTGCTACAATCAAGCTGTAAATTTCTGTTAACAGTAGATTCCAGAAGGTACCCTAGACAATTTAGGTGAAACAAAATATATATTAGAAACATTTTCATTTTAAAAGAATTAAATCTTTCAAGTTACATTTTTCTATCACATGACATTTAACTAGAAACTTTTTTAAAAGCATAGGAGACTTCAATAACTCACTATAAATAATAAAATTACAATCAGATAGGAGAAAAGTAAGAAAATAAAAGACTTATGTAACTTTAATTTTTTTTTCTTGCCAAATTTCTTTCTCCTTTTCTCTTTTTCTAAAATCTCTTCCTCTTTCTTTCTCTTTCATTTTTTCTTTCTTTTGCTGTTTCTTTCTTTCTCCTTTTCTCTCTTCTTCTAAAATCTCTTCCTCTTCCTTTCTCTCTTTCATTCTTTTTATTCTAAAAAAAAAAATACAAGGACATAGAATATACTACGTGACTGTAAGCATGGTGTATCTAACAGCTACAAAGCGTAAGGCTTAACCAAGAGTTATTAGCAAATTTATTCTTTAACAAAAAAGGAAACTTTTTACTGGGTATATTCTCAGGAGTTATGGGAGGGGGAAGGAAACTTTAAAGAGGAACTTTCTTACTTCCCATACTGGGCAACATGGTGAAACCCAGTCTCTACTAAAAATACAAAAATTAGCCAGACATAGTGTTGTGCGCCTGTAATCCCAGCTACTCAGGAAGCTGAGGCAGGAGAATCGCTTGAACCTGGGAGGTGGAGGTTGCAGTGAGTCGAGATCGCGCCCCTGCACTCCAACCTGGGCGACAGAGTGAGACTCCATCTCACAAAAAGAAGGTGGTGGCTGAGACTGGGATTTGCAGTTTGTTTCCCTCCTCTCTTCCGTTTGCCTCACCTGGCCTCACCTGGCCTCACCTGGCATCATCTGGCATCACTTGGCATCACTTGGCATCACCTGGCATCACCTGGCATCCCTGTCCCCAGAACTCCACTGCCGCCGAGGCTGAGCTGATATCTCCAGCCGCATACTGACCATACTCCATGTGTTCAGGGTGGGAGCTAGAGAAGAGACCTCGCTCTGCCCCACAGCCTCTACAGGTGACCCCATGGAAATGCTAAGCTCACGTCTCAGTCCTGGCTCTAGTCACCTGCCCCTCCCTACCCCCACCAAAGCCCTGGTCTTGGTCCCCAAATTAGATTCCAGCCAAGCTTCTTTGTGGCTCTGTGGCTGCCCAGACCACAGGAACAAGTGCCCAGAAAAGCCTGGATATCTAGTGTTAGAGGTCAGGAGCCTCTGCTGGGGTGTGAAACCCTAAGCTAACTGAGGGAGAGCAGTCCCAACCACACAGTCCCACAAGCCGGAAACCCTGGGATCGCATTCTTACCTTCCTGCCTTCCCTTCCTGCCAAGCCACTGCTGAGGTCAAGGACCATGAACCTCCCTCACTGCTGCGTCCCATGCCTAGAACACTGGTGGGGTCACAGAAGGAGCTCCGTACAAATGTGTTGAATTAAGAAATGAAAGCTGGCTGGGCACAGTGGTTCACGCCTGTAATCCCAGCACTTTGGGAGGCCAAAGCAGGTGGATCACCTGAGGTCAGGAGTTCAAGACCAGCCTGGCCAACACGGAGAAACCTCCTCTCTACTAAAAATACAAAAAATCAGCCAAAGGTTGTGGCACATGCCTGCAATCCCAGCTACTTGGGAGGCTGAGGCAGAAGAATTGCTTGAACCTGGGAGGCAGAGGTTGCAATGAGCCGAGATCATGCCACTGCACTCCAGCCTGGTGACAGAGAGAGACTGTCTCAAAAAAAAGAAAGAAAGAAAGAAAAAAATAAAAGGAAAAGGATGGCTGGGTGCAGTGGCTAAGACCTGCAATTCCAGCACTTTGGGAGGCAGAGATGGAAGGAACGCTTGAGCCCAGGAGATTGAGACAAGCCTGGGCAATATAGTAAGACCCCATCTCTACAAAAAAAAAATTCAAAAACTAGCTGGGCATGGTGGCACATGCCTGTAGTCCCGGCTACTCAGGAGGCTGAGGCAGAAGGATCGCTTGAACCCATGAGGTTGAGTCTACAGTGAGCCATGATTGCGCCACTGCACTCCAGCCTGGGTGTCAAAGTAAGATCCTGTCCAAGAAAAAGAAATAAATGAATAATCTACCTACCAGGTTGTACCTGAAGGCCGCAGGACCGTCTGTGGGAGGAGCCTCCAAAGTAGATCAATCAACTGGGAGCCCTGCACCCTCAGTCCAAAGCTTCCCGCCCGCCCGCGCCCTTCTCTTTCTTACTCAGCACCCGGTTCAAGGCCATCTGTGCACTATTGCTCTGTGTGGCCTTGGAGTTTCACTTTGCAGGGTAGCAGGCAGGCGAGAAACCCCAGTTATCAGTAGCCTCTGCCTTGCACAACGCCAGGGGGCGCCATTCACCGGCCTCAGCCCTTCTCCGCCCCAGGACCCAGGGTCAGAGGAGAAGCAGGAAGCAGCCGGGGTGCCCATCAGCTCTCTGGTGAGCCCCCTGAGGGTGCAGGACTGCAGCACGGCCGCGCGGGGGCAGCAGACACCAGGGCGCGCCCGGGCGCCCCGCGCGAATGACAGTGACTCGCTTGTCCCCAAGGCCTGCGAGTAATAGCAACGTCACGCCACCCCCAGGAGCTCGCCCAGTGCAGGTCCCTTCATGCCTGGGTTGCTGGAGGCAAAACCACAGAGAAATGATCAGGACCGAAATCTTTTTTTATTTCATGTTCCTAAGTTAAAACTTCATTTTGTTTCAAATCTTAACATTTTTTTTTTTTTTGGCCAAAAACTACACAAAAAGAATATGCCTGTATACTTATTGGAGCTTGGTATTTCTTCTTTCTGTTTGTTGTTGGAAAAAGGAAAGAAAAAACAGCCGAGTACTGTGGCTCACTTCTATAATCCCAGGGCTTTGGGAGACTGAGTCGGGTGGATCACAAAGTCAGGAGTTCGAGACCAGCCTGGCCAACATGGTGAAACCCTATCTCTACTAAAAATACAAAAATTAGCCAGGCATGGTGGCGCGCGCCTGTAATCTTAGCTACTAGGTAGGCTGAGGCAAGATGATCCCTTGAACCTGGGAGGCAGAGGTTGCAGTGAGCCAAGATTGCGCCATTGTACTCCAGCCTGGCGACAGACAGGAGACTCTGTCTCAAAAAAAAAAAAAAAAAAAAAAAAATTTTTTTTTTTAAGAGAAGAGGGAGATCTTGCTCTGTCGCCCAGGCTGGTCTTGAGCTCTTGGCTTTAAATGATTCTCCTGCCTCAGCCGCCTGAGTAGGTGGGCTACAGGCATGTGCCATCATACCTGGCTATTTATTATTATTATTATTAATTATTTTGTGTAGAGATGGGGTCTCACTAAGTTGCCCAGGATGATCTCAAACTCCTGGGCTCAAGAAATCCTCCCACCTCAGCCTCCCAAAGTACTGGGATAACAGGTGTGAGCCACCACTCCTGGCTTGCATTTTTTCTTTCTAAAGATGGTTTTATCCAAGCCACTTACATTTGAAAATAATGATTAAAAAGCAATGAAAGGGGGGCATGGCAAAAATAAATAAATAAAAATAAAATAAATAAAAGCAATGAAAGTGGCCGAGAGCGGTGGCTCACTTCTGTAATCCCAGCACTTTGGGAGGCTGAGACAGGCAGATCACGAAATCAAGAGTTCGAGATCACCCTGGCCAACATGGTGAAACCCTGTCTCTACTAAAAATACAAAAATTAGCTGGGCGTGGTGCTGCACACCTGTAATCCCAGGTACTCAGGAAGCTGAGACAGGAGAATTGCTTGAATCCAGGAAGTCAAGGTTGAAACTGAGCTGAGATCGAGCCACTGCACTCCAGTCTGGGGGATAGAGCAAGACTCCGTCTCAGAAAGAGAAAAAGAAAATATAATACAGCAATGAAAGTATGAAGGACTGTATCATGGTTAAAAAAAACTGATGGGAGATGGCAGACTTCTGAACAGAGCTGGTACAAGTCTATAACCTTGATGAATTTCCGCCCCAATTGTCCTTATCTGTAAAAGCGAAAAATATTTAGAACCAGGCAGGGAAACTTGTGGGTAGAAACCAATGAAATCCGGCCGCTGTTGGACCTTTGGCGGCTCGTGAGAGTGGATGAGTAATGAAGTCGGTATCTGTGAAAGAAAAGGAATTCAAGAATTTTTAAAAAACAAAATAAGTGACAAATGGATTGAAGTTGCTTTCAAATGAGTGCAAATTTGTCAAAAGAAACCATCCAGGGCGCAAAAACTGTATTAATTCACAAACCAATGTGTGGAAATCATTATTGCAACCAAACTGTTTTCAGGCAATTCACTTGGAAACCCAACATGATTTTGAAATTTAAATTTTAAAAAACCCACTGTCAAATGCAAAGAAAAACCTTTGCTATATTAAAATTAATTCAAAAAAATTTTAATAAAAACAAATGTAAATACTTTAAAAACTTTTTTTTTAATTTTTTTTTTTCAGCTGACACCAAGGATGATTTAAAAAAAAAAAAAAAAAAAACGTGTTTACACGTTGGGAGGCCAAGGCAGGAGGATTTCGTGGTCAAGAAACTGAGATCAGCCTGGCCAACATGGTGAAATCCGTCTTTACTAAAAATACAAAAATTAGCCAGGCACAATTGTGGGTGCCTGTAGTCCCAGCTACTCAGGAAGCTGAGGCCGGAGAATCACTTGAACCCGGGAGGTGGAGGTTGCAGTGAGCCGAGATCATGCCACTGCACTCCAGCCTGGTGACAGAGCGAGACTATGTTTCAAAAAAAAAAAATGTTTTTAAAGGGATATAAAGTTGTCAAACCATCTCATGGTTCAAAACTATTATTCATCCAAAAATAAAAGTGCCAGTAAATGGACAAAATAACATATACACAGGCCCAATGCAGTGGCTCACACCTGTAATCTCAGCACTGAGAGGCTGAGGCAGGAGCATCCCTTAAGCCTAGGAGTTCAAAGCCAGCCTGAGCAACAAAACAAGACCCCCATCTCTACCAAAAAAAAAAAAAAAAACCAGAGTGATCGTGCGTGCCTGTAGTCCCAGCTACTCAGGAGGCTGTGGTGGGAGGATCGTTTAAGCCCAGGAGGTCGAGGCTGCAGTGAGCTGTGACTGTGCCACTCACTGCACTCCAGCCTGGGCGACAGAGTGAGACATTGTCTCAAAAATAAATAAATTTTAAAAGAATCAACATATTAAAAAACAGCACTGGGAATTATTCATAACATTCACCAATTCATTTGTTGATCCATTTGTTCAGAAACAAAGTTTTCAGACACTTGTTTTCTGCCAGCTCACCTAGGTCTTTCTGTGGACTGTTCTCCCGGCACCCCACCCCCTTCTCATCCACTCCTTCTTCCTCTACTTGCTCTTTTTGTTTTTTTTGTTTTGTTTTGTTCTATTTCGAGACAGAGTCTCACCCTGTCGCCCAGGCTGGAGTGCAGTGGAATGATCTCGGCTCACTGCAACCTCTGCCTCCCAGATCCAAGCAATTCTCCCAAGTCAGCCTCCCAAGTACCTGGACAAAAATTATCTGGGTGTGGTGATGGGCACCTGTAATTCCAGCTACTCGGGAGGCTGAGGCAGGAAAATCACTTGAACCCGGGAGGTGGAGGTTGTGGTGAGCCGAGATTGAGCCACTGCACTCCAGCGTGGTCGACAGACCGAGACTCTGTCTCAAAAAAAAAGAAAGAAAAAGAAAGAGAAAAGAAAATATTCCTCAGGGCCCCCTCACCTCTCTGTTTAAACCATACTGTGGTGGGGGGGATGGTGGCTCACGCCTGTAATCCCAGCACTTTGGGAGGCAAAGGCAGGTGGATCACCTGAGGCCAGGAGTTCAAGACCAGCCTGACCAACGTAGTCAAACCCCAAGTCTACTAAAAATACAAAATTTAGCCACGAGTGGTAGCACATGCCTGTAATCCCAGCTACTCGGGAGGCTGAGGCAGGAGAATTGCTTGAACCCGGGAGGTGGAGGTTGCAGTGAGCTGAGATCACACCACTGCACTCCAGCCTGGCTGACAGAGCAAGACTGTGTCTCAATAATAATAATAATAATAATAATAATAATAATAATAATAAACCATATTGTTGAAATAAGTCCTGGAGCCGCTCCCAGCCACCAGCAGGCACCACCACTGTCCTGGCCCAAGTCACTGAGCAAAGGCAGAAGCTGTGACAGGCTGAGAGAAATGTTCACAACCCGCAAACTATCCAGAATCTCAAGTATCCAAGGAACTCCTACAAACCAGTGAGATAAAACGACATTACCCACATGGAATTTCGGTTAGCCAGAAGGAGCGAATTCAAGAGAGCTGTTGTACATCTCACTAGCTACAGTTGATAACCATCTCTTGCACACTTGAAAATGCTGGCCAGGAGTGGTGGTTCACGCCTGCGATCTCGCCCAGCAATTTGGGAGACCAAGGCAGGTGGATTGCTTGAGCTCAGGAGCTGGGAACCAGCCTGGGCAGCACCTCAAGACCCTTTCTCTATTAATTAGCCAGGCATGGTGGCATTTGCCTGTAGTCCCAGCTACTTGGGAGGCTGAGGTAGGAGGATTGCTTAAGCCCAGAAGGCAGAGGTTGCAGTGAGTGGAGATTGCAAACTGCACTCCAGCCTGGACCACACAGTGAGACCCTGGCAGGCGGGTGGGAGGGAGGAAGGGAGGGAGGAAGAGGGGGGCAGGGAGAAGGAAGGAGGGAGGGAGGGAGGGAAGGAAGGAGGGAGGGAGGGAGGGAAGGAAGGAAGAAAAGGAAGGAAGGAAGGAGAGGGAGAGGGAGGGGGAGGGAAGGGAGGGGAGTGGAAGGGAAAGGAAAGGAAGGGGGAAGGGCAGGGGGAAGGGAAGGGCAGGGGGAAGGGAACTGGAAAGGGGAGGGGAGGAAAGGGAAGGGGGAAGGGGAGGGGAGGGAAGGGGAGGGAAGGGAGGAAAGGGGCGGGAAGGGAGGGAGGGAGGGAGGGAGGAAATTTACCAAGACAGTACATTTTTAATGTTCTCACTGCAAATTAATGATGCAAATATGTGAGGTGACGCATCTGTCACATGGCTTGCTTAGTCATTCAACAACACATCCACATATCACAACATCATGTCATACACCATCCATCTATACGGTTGTCCCTTGTCAGCTAAAAATAGGGAAAGGAAAAAATCAAATGACCCAATGGAATACAAAAGCAGATGCAATCCACAGAAAAGGAAACTCCAGGAGTCAGTGAATGTGGCACGAAGTGCAGCCTCGCTAGTCATCAGGGAGGAATGCAGACTGAAACCACGGCGAGATATGATCTCACCCTCATTTGCAAAAACAAAAACGTCCACAGCACACATGTGTTTATGAGTTTGTAGGATAACCAGAGCCTCGGACACTGCCTGTACCCTGACTCAGGAGTGCCCTGCTGGTTTTTAGTCTCTGGGTGCCACCCATGCTAAGAATTGTGTTAAACAGGCAGGGTACCGTGGCTCACGCCTGTAATCTCACCACTTTGGGAGGCCGAGGTGGGTGGATCACCTGAGGTCAGGAGTTCGAGACCAGCCTGACCAGCATGGAGAAACCCCGTCTCTACAAAAAATACAAAAAATTAGCTGGGCATGGTGGCGTATGCCTATAATTCCAGCTACTCGGGAGGCTGAGGCAGAAGAATGGCTTGAACCTGGGAGGCAGAGGTTGCGGTGAGCCAAGATCGCGCCATTGCACTCCAGACTGGGCAAAAAGAGCAAAACTCTGTCTCAAAAAGAAAATTAGCTAGACATGGTAGTGCATGCCTGCAATCCCAGCCACTCAGGAGGCTGAGGCCGGGGGATCACTTGAGCTCAGAAGGTTGAGACTAACTAGCTAGGATTTCGCCACTGCACTCCAGCCTGGGCAACAGAGGGAGACCTTGTCTCTAAAAAGAAAAACAAAAGTATTGTACAGAGCTGCTCATTAAACACACATGTGAAACTGAAGCAAGAACCTAGCAAAACAATCATTACTCTTGCTACATGCAATGTGCTCTAATTTCTACTCATTCTATTTCACAACAGGCTGAATTGTTTTCGCTACCCTCCAGTGGGTTAAAGTACTCCTTCCAGAAACATCCACTCATGAACAAAGAGACACGTGCATGGCAACATTATATCCTATCTCCAGGAAAGTGGATAAGTCAACCAGATGTGTCCACTTGAGGGTTGGGGAATAACTAAATGATGGCGAAATGAGCAAAATGAACACAGTCCACATGCATCCACATAGAAAGAGTTCATAAACGGGCAGGCGCGGGGGCTCATGCCTGTTATCCCAGCACTTTGGGAGGCGGAGGTGGGCAGATCACCTGAGGTCAGGAGTTTGAGACCAGCCTGGACAACGTGAAACCCCGTCTCTACTAAAAATACAAAAATCAGCCGGGCGTGGTGGTGGGCACCTGTAATCCCGGCTACCTGGGAGGCTGAGGCAGGAGAATTGCTTGAACCTGGGGTGGGCGGAGGTTGCAGTGAGCCGAGATCATGCCACGGCACTCCAGCCTGGGCAACAGAGCAAGACTCCATCTCAAAAAAAAAAAAAAAAAAAGCCACTGAAGCAGAGTTGAAGGAAGAGTGGGCAATGTGGCAAAACCCTACTTCTGGGAAAAATATCAAAAAATTAGCTGGGTGTGGTGGTGCACACCTGTAGTCCCAGCTACTTGCGAGACAGGTAGGAGGATTTTCCTGGCTGGAAGACAGTGCAAAGGCCCTGTGATAGCCTTGGCACTTTCCAGGAACAGCAGAAGCCACGGTGGTGAAGCGAGGAAAAGAGATGTTACAGGTAAGGAGAGAAAAGAACTTGAACTTCAGGTTTGACGCAGAGGAGTCAACTCATCAGATGACTACTGTGAAAATGCCACTCTGGTGGGCACAGTTGTTTTTTTTTCTTTTCTTTTAAAGACGGGATTTCACCATGTTGGTCAGGCTGGTCTTGAACTCCTGACCTCAGGTGATCTGCCCGCCTTGGCCTCCAAAGTGCTTGGATTACAGGCGTGAGCCACCGCGCCCGGCCACAGTTTGTTAACTATGGAAACACTCATTACCAAATACATGGGGAGTTATTACACTAGACTCTTCTTTTGTGTGTGTTTGAGATTTTCTTCTGCTTTTTTTTTTTTTCCAGACACAGTCTCGCTCTGTCGCCCAGGCTGGAGTCCAGTGGCACGATCTCAAGTCACCACAACCTCTGCCTCCCAGGTTCAAGCAATTCTCCTGCCTCAGCCTCCTGAGTAGCTAGGACTACAGGCGCCTGCCACCATGCCCAGCTAATTTTTGTATTTTTAGTAGAGACAGCGTTTCACCATGTTGGCCAGGCTGGTCTCGAACTCCTGATCTCAGGTGATCCATCCACCTTGGCCTCCCAAAGTGCTGGGATGACAGGAATGAGCTGCCGTGCCTGGCTGGTATAGTTTGAGTTCCCAGGGTTTGAGCTCCCAGGACGTGGGAAGGGAGAAAAACAGCTAGAGCTGAGCCCCTGGGTGCAGGGTGGTCCAGGGCCATTTGCAGAAATGGGCCCTGAGGAGGAGCAGGTTTGGGAGTGGAGAGAACCGCTCTCGGGTCTGGGCTCGCTGCCAGAGAGAGACCTGTGGCCTCCAAGGAGATGTCAGTTTCATGGCTGGGTGAACAAGTCCAGAGTTCAGGGAAGAGCCTAGACTAGGAGTCATCAATCTGGGAGTCACCCACAAATAAATAGTATTTAAAACCACGGGACTAGATGAGATCACCTAGGAAGTGGGCGTAGGCAGAGAAGGAAGGAGACCCAGGACGGAGCCGGGGGCTGCTCCTAAGCTTAGAGGTAGGGAGAAGAGTGAGGAGGAGGCGGCGAAGGTGAGGGAGGAGGAAGACCAAGGAAGGGAATTTGCCATCTGGTCCTCGACAGCCCCGCACCCCGTTGGCCCCAAGGTCACCCCTCCTCAGCAGCCCCTGACTCTTGCCACTCCAGCTCTTGCCAAATCATTGCAACAGTCTCGGAGCTTGGGGTTCACCCAGCCGGCTCTCCCCACCACCTTCCGGAGCCATCTTTGTAAAACGCAAATATGAAGTCACAACTTCCCATTGTACATTCCGGGTTAGAAAGCACGTCCATAGTGCAGGCACGGCGGCTCACCCCTGTCATACGAGCACTTTGGGAGGCCGAGGCGGGCGGATCACCTGAGGTCAGGAGCTCCAGACCAGCCTGGTTAACATGGAGAAACCCCATCTCTACCAAAAATACAAAATTAGCCGGGCATGTTGGCAGGCGCAATCCCAGCTACTCAGGAGGCTGAGGCAGGAGAATCACTTGAACCTGGGAGGCAGAGGTTGTGGTGAGCCGAGATTGTGCCATTGCACTCCAACCTGGGCAACAAGAGCAAAACTCCATCCCAAAAGAGGAAAGAAAAGAAAAGAAAGAGAAGGAGGGAGAGAGAGGGAGGGAGGGAGGGAGGAAGGAAGGAAACCAAACCCTTAATATTTAAACCACTTAGCAAAACTATGTCTCAAAGGAAGGGAAGGAAGGAAGGAATGAGGAAGGAAGGAAGGAGGAAGGAAGGAGGAAGGAAGGAATGAGGAAGGAAGGAGGAAGGAAGGAAGGAAGGAAGGAGGAAGGAAGGAAGAAGGAAAGAAGGAGGAAGGAAGGAAGGAAGGAAGGAAGGAAGGAAGGAAGGAAGGAAGGAAGGAAGGAAACAAATCCATAATATTTAAACCACTTGGGGTTGGCTTTGTTGTGTTTTTTAGACAGGGTCTGCTCTGCTGCTCAGGCTAGAGTGCAGTGGCACAATCCTAACTCACTGCAACTTCAACCTGCTGGGTTCAAGTGATCCATCTCAGCCTCCCCAGTAGCTGGAACCACAGGCGCATACTACCACACCCAGCTAATTTTTGAATTTTTTTTCTAGAGCTGGGGTCTTACTATGTTGCCCAGGCTGGTCTTAAACTCCTGGGCTTAAGCCTCCCAAAGTGCTGAGATTACAGGTGTGAGCCACTGCCCCCAGCCAAGGCATCCTTTTAATTCGTCTCCCACCCCAAACTATTTTCTCTTCCCCAATGCCCCCAGGCTCACCCTTTCACTTTGGCAGCAGCTGCACTTGGGGGAGTGGGAGCTTGATACTCACTGCCCAGAGTGAGAGGGTCACGTTCAGCAAAAAACATAGAAAAGGCTTTGAGGCTTCAAAAACTTCAGACTTGAGGGGATTGAAGGATTAGAGGAAGAAAAATAAAACTTGATGAGTCAGAGAAAGGCCTTCCAGCCCCAAAGCTAGAGCAGGTTCCTGGAACAGGGAGGAGGGCTGGAAAAGACTTGCATCAGGCACACGTCATATTTTTCCTGCCTCAAGGATTTCAGTCATTTAATCAGCTCTTTCTCTAAGGAGCTCTGGCTCCTCTTAGCTCAGAATGCTTAAAAAAAAAAAGACGAATTCCTGCTGTGTCGCCCAGGCTGGAGTGCAATCGCGTGATCTCGGCTCACTGCAACTCCACCTCCCGGGTTCAAGCAATTCTCCTGCCTCAGCCTCCTGAGTAGCTGGATTACAGGCACCCGCCACCATGCCCAGCTAATTTTTATATTTTTAGTAGAGACAGGGTTTCATCATGTTGGCCAGGCTGGTCTTGAACTCCTGGCCTCAGGTGACCCGCCTGCCTCGACCTCCCAAAGTGCCAGAATGACATATGTGAGCCACCACACCTGGCAAGAATGCATTTTTAGAATCAAGATCTGGAATCTCAGTGTGGTGATTGCCACTGAAGTGTTACTGTGTTTAGGTCATTTTGGCAGACAAAGCTGGGAAATTCACAAATACACACACGTACATTTATGTCTATTTCTACATCTTTCCAACTATTTGTGTCAAAACCTTAATGTCTCCCACTCTTTTCCAATGCTACAGGGTTCATTCTACTCTTCACCCTGTAAACCCAAAAATCTGAGACAAATCTCAGTTAATTTAGAAAGTTTATTTTGCCAAGGTTGAGGACACATACCTGTGACACATCCTCAAGAGGTTCTGAACACATGTGCCCAAGGTGGTTGGGGCACAGCTTGGTTTTATACCTTTTAGGGAGCCATGAGACATCAATCGATATATGTAAAAAGGACATTGGTTTCATCCAGAAAGGTGGGGACAACTCCAGGCGGGGAGGGGCTCCAGGTCACAGAAATGTGAGAGACAAATGGTTGCATTCTTTGAGTTTCTGAGAAGCCTTTCCCTTGTAATCCCAGCTACTCAGGAGGCTAAGGCAGGAGGTGGAGGTTGCAGCGAGCTGAGATAGCACCACTGCACTACAGCCTGGGAAACAGAGAGAGATTCCGTCTCAAAAAAAAAACCATCTGGAAACGCAGTCCAGTAGGTCTCAGTCTTATTATGCTCAGCCACTATTCAAGATGGAGTTACTCTGGTTCAAACAACTCTGACACTTCCACCCCCAAACATCTCTAAAGTTCATCCACTCCTCTCCCCAGTCAGTGACTTCTACCCAAGTCATGTCACCATTACCTCCCACCCAGACAGCTGCGACAGCCTGCCAAATTCTGCCTGCCCAAACCCTTGATTCCTACACTGGTCCTCTAGACCAGTGCTTCTGAACCTTCAGCTGCCTAGAAATCCCCTGAAGAGTTTGTAGAAACACAGAAAGTCTGAGTCCCATCCCCAACAATCTAATTCTGATTCAGAAGGTCCCAGGTAGACTGAGAAATTTTTTTTTTTTAGATGGAGTCTCACTCTGTCATCAGGCTGGAGTGCAATGGTGCAATCCCAGCTCACTGCAACCTCTGCCTCCCGGGTTCAAGCAATCATCCCGCCTCGGCCTCCCAAGTAGCTGAAACTACAGGTACCTACCGCCACACCAGGCTAATTTTTGTATTTTTAGTAGAGATGAGGTTTTGCCATGTTGGCCAGGCGGGTCTCAAACTCCTGACCTCAACTGATCCACCGGCCTCAGCCTCCCAAAGTGCTGGGATTACCCGCGCATTGAGCCACCGCGCCCGGCCTAATTTTTGCATTTGTAACAAGCTTCCCTCGGGCATCTCCTAGAGGAACCCAGGATGTTTCAGAGGCTGACGCACGCTCCGTGTCTTCAGGTCACACTTCCAGCAGCAGGACTCTGTGCTGTTCAGTACAATAGCCACTAGCCACAGGTGGCTACTTAACTTATTAAAATAAAATTTAACATTCCATTCCTCAGTCACGCTGGCCACATTTCAAACACTCAACAGCCACACGTGCCTAGTGGCTACCCTGTGGAACAGCACGGATTATAGGACATTTACATCACCGCAAGAAGTTCTACTGGACTCTGTGGCCTGGGCCTTGGCGAGTTTTACTGGACAGCATCGCCTAGACCCAAGATGTGTTCTAAAAAATGAAGGCTGGCCGGGTGTGGAGGCTCACACCTATAATCTCACCACTTTGGGAGGCCAAGGTGGGAGAATCGCTTGAGGATAGGCGTTTAAGACCAGCCTGGACAACATTCTTTGTCTCTACAAAAACTACAAAAATTTAAAAAATATATTAGCCAGGCAAGGCGGCGTGCATCTGTCGTCCCAGTTACTCGGGAGGCTGAGGCAGGAGGATGGCTTGAGTCCAAGAGTTCAAGGCTGCAGTGAGATACGGTTGAGCCACCGCACTCGGGCCTGGGCGACAGAGTGAGACCTTGTCTCATAAAACAAAACAAATGAACAGAAATACAAAGTAAAAGTGAGGGTGAATCCTAGGTCCCTCTCCTGCCCGTGAGAATTCAGGGACTCCCCAGTGCCTACAAACCTCATGCTTTTAGGAAGCATAAAGGACTTCGGGTTACAGGTGGGCAGTCGGAGTGGGCGGTAGACTGGGAGGCCGGGGCCAGACCCCGGAAAAGCCCCTAAATCAGCAGAGCAGGAGAACGTCTCAGCAGTCTCGGCTCTTCCCAGGCTGGAGGAAAGCCACAAACCTTGAGCTCATTGGCTGACGGTAGGGGGCGGACTGCCAGAGCCTTCCTTTGATTGGCTAGTTTCTCTTAGCGGAAAGCCAATCGTTGCGGGCGGGCGATGAGGGCGTGGCCAGGCTCGCCGTACAGGCCCCGCCCCGAGTCCAGCTGCCCACCCACGCCTGGCACGCTTGATTGGCGGTGAGTTCAGACTCAGGCCTCCTTCCAGACCCTTTCGCTCTGCATGTCGCCCACTTCCGACCCTGTCCCGGTCTGGGGGCGGGAAAGAACAGGGCCTTCCTCCAACTGCGGGGCACCCCTCTCCCGCACCCTGCCCTTCCCCCGGCCCTGCAGCCCCAGAGTATAAATGTCCAAATGAGCCCTCTCTGCTCTCAGTGTCCCCATCTGGGATAGGGGTCGGGTCAGGGGTCGCGCTGGCGGCCTGGCAGCCTCCTCTGCAGTGAGAGGAGGAAAGGAGGGGTTGGGCGATTGAGGTAGACCTCGAGACAGGGCAGCCGTGACCCCGCAGGAGCATGGCCCAGGAGGAGGCTGGGAGCCTGCCCCAGGTGCTGGCACGTGTCGGGGCAGCGCATGGCATCCCAGACCTGGCCCAGAAGCTCCACTTCTATGACCGCTGGGCTCCAGATTACGACCAGGTAAACCCATCTGGGGCCTTGACTCCCCTAGAGCAGATTCCATTTCTCTACCTGTAGAGTGAGGAATCAGCCTTGAACCCCGGGGGCGGCTGTGAGAGTGAAGTGAGGCCTGGCTAAGAACCCTACGGTCTTGCCCCTTCCAGACCCGCCTCACAGCTCAGGATTCGCAGCCCCATCAGGGGCCATCACTTCCCTGGGGACCGCCTGGAGGAGTTGCTATTGAGAAGTCACTGTGGGGCCGGGCTCCGAGGCTCACGCCTGTAATCCCAAGGACTTTGGGAGGCCGAGGCGGGTAGATCACCTGAGGTCAGGAGTTAGAGGCCAACATGGTGAAACCCTGTCTTTACTAAAAATACAAAAATTAGCCAGGCGTGGTGGCAGGTGCCTGGTAATCCCAGCTACCTGGGAGGCCAATGCAGGAGAATGGCTTGAATCCAGGATTCAGAGGACCAGCGATAGAGGGAGACTCCGTCTCAGAAAAAAAAAAAAAAAAAAAAAGACTGGGTGCGGTGGCTCACACCTGTAATCCCACCACGTTGGGAGACCGAGGCAGATGGATCACCTGAGGTCAGGAGTTTGAGACCAGCCTGGCCAACATGGTGAAACCCCATCTCTACTAAAAACACAAAATTAGCCAGGCGTGGTGACAGACACCTGTAATCCCAGCTACTCGGGAGGCTGAGGCAGGAGAATCACTTGAACCTGGGAGGTGGAGGTTGCAGTGAGCCGAGATCACGCCACTGCACTCCAGCCTGGGTGAAAGACCAAGACTCCATCCCCACCCCTCTCACCTCACCCCACCCCACCCCCGCCAAAAAAAGAGAGAGAGAGAAGTCACTGTGGACTCAGCAGAGAGAGCTGCCTTGGCCAGGAGAGAAGGTCCCTGGAGGGCCGATCCACCATATAGTGGGCTGGTGGCTAACCCTCCAGTCCTGACCCCTTAGCAAGGGGAACCACCTCAGGCCTGGGCCTCCACTCACAGTAGCCCCAGCCAGTCTTGATCCCCCAACACACACAGCTTAGCCTGGCAGATTCCAAGACCACCCCACAAGGGAGATTCCCCCAAACCCCGGGGCACCTGTGTTGTAGACACGGCACTCTTTCCCCAGGATATGGCCACCCTGCAGTACCGTGCCCCCCGCCTCGCAGTGGACTGTCTCACACAAGCCTTTCCAGGCCCGCCCCACAGTGCCCTGATCCTGGACGTGGCCTGTGGCACAGGCCTAGTGGCTGCCGACGTGAGGCTCTTCCAGATCCCCTGCCTACTCCTTAGCCCCGCACTTCCTCAAATCTCCTACTGCCTGTGGCCCCAGAACCCTCCCCCATGCCTCAGACTCACCATTCCAAATGCATGAGACGGGACCAGGCATGGTGGCTCACACCTGTAATCCCAGCACTTTGTGGGGCTAAGGCAGGAGGATAGTTTGAGGCCAGCCTGGGCAACATAGCAAGACCCCTGTCCCTACAAACAAATTTAAAAATTAGCCAGGCATGGTGGTGCACGCCTGTAGTCCCAGCCACATGGGAGGCTGAGGTGGGAGGTTCACTTGAGCCCAGAAGTTCAAGGCTGCAGTGAGCTATGATCACACCACTGCACTCCAGTTTGGGCGACAGAGAGAGACCTTGTCTCAAAATTTTTTTTAAAAAAGCAAATGCATGGGCCACATTCAGTGCAGAATCCACTGCCCTCCCAAGGTGCAGGGACCCAGCCAGGAAGTGGCAGGTGTGAACCATGACTGAACCCCCCAGGCCCACCCCAGCTGCAGGCCCGGGGCTTCCTCCAGCTGCATGGGGTGGATGGGAGCCCAGAGACGATGAAACAGGCCCGGGCCCGCGGCCTCTATCAGCACCTCAGCCTCCGCACCCTGGGCCAGGAGCCTCTGCCCAACCCCGAAGGTACTTCCTCTCCCACCCCAACACCCTGAGGCCCACCCTCACAGAGCCCTTTCCCTTGCCTATCCTCCATCCCCCTCCCACACTAAGCCCCGTCCCTCGCTCAACCCTGTACCCCACAATCTGATTGCAGCCCAGAACTGGGCCACACTTATCCTCCAGGGGACCTGGGTCCTGCAGATGTGGGCAGTAGCTTTGTCCCTTCCCTAGGGTGGTCTGAGGCCACACCATAGACAAAGTGCCTTCCAAGCATCACACCATGTCCTCACCCCCACCACACACACACACAGGAACCTTCGACGCGGTGCTCTCAGTGATGGCCAGGTGCCCTGCTGTGCGATACCTGAGCTCCTACGTGTCACCAAGCCAAGTGAGGAGCAGCCCAGCCAACCACCCTCCATCCCTGCCACCATACTCCTTCCCCTCTGCACAGCACAGACACAGGCCCCAGAGCCCCTCAGGCCAAGCGAGGGGCAGGGTCACACACAGCCTAGCCTAACATCCAGCCACCAACAGCGGACCCGGCAAACAGGTGGGGCAGACAAGTGGCCAGCTCGGCTCTTATCCAAGGGCAACCAGGAGAAACTCCGCCCTCCTGCAGCCTTCATTTCCCGGCCTGGGAGCCAGGTGGTATAATAGGCTGCAGTGAGAATCGGGTGACATCCTGTCTCTAAGACCTTTACTTCGGTCCTGGCCCACAGTGAGGTCTCAGTTCTGTTCCCTCCTCTCCCTGCTTCCTCACTCATTCGTGGATTGCCTTTGGGGCGTCTCGTTCTCTTTCCTGGTCTCAGTTTCCTCATCTGGGAAATGGGGCTGCTCTGGGGAGATGAGAGCTGTGAGCACTGTTTGTAAACTGCACCTCGAGCTGCTGTGGAGGCAGGTGTGTCTCCGTCTCCTGCTGTGCTCTTGCTCTGGGCAAAAGGCTCACACCCTGCCCTCTGGGCCTTGATCTCAAACCCACCGTGGCCCGGGAAGGAGCCAGAGAGCACAGGGCCTGGTTGGAGGTGGACTCACAAAAGTCACGAGGCTCATTGCTCCAAGAATGTATTTATTTATTTAATTTGAAACAGAGTCTCACTCTCGCCGAGGCTGGAGTGCAGTGGCAAGATCTTGGCTCACTGCAACATTCGCCTCCCGGGTTCAAGCGATTCTCCTGCCTCAGGCTCCCAAGTAGCTGGAATTACAGGAGCCCACCACCATGCCCGGCTAATTTTTGTATTTTTAGTAGAGACAGGGTTTCACCATGTTGGCCAGGCTGGTCTTGACCTGACCTCAAGTGATCTGCCCGCCTTGGCCTCCCAAAGTGCTGGAATTACAAGCATGAGCCACTGTGCCCAGCCCTACTCCAAGAATTTAGAGAAGAGAGGCAATTCCGAGACCAGGTGAGGAATCCACCATGGGGTGCAGCCTAAGGCAGAAAGGAGAGGGGCTGAGCGTGACAACCAGGAGGCGCTGGCTGGCTGCGAACAGGAAATCAGAGAGGTAAAAATGCTTCCTCTCCCTCCCCTCTCTGCACCCCCTGCCAGGCCCAGCAGAGGCTGTGGCTAAGCCTGGGCAGGTCTGGGCAGGCATCAGCCTCCAGGGAGTCTTGAAGGCTGACAAATGCAGGGACACGATGGGGTCAGCTGGAAAGGTCGAAGTTGGGCCCAGGAAGACAAGAACTTTGTACTGCGTGAAGCTGCCAGGACCAGACTTCCTAGCCCAACCTGTGCCTGCTAAGCCCTTCAGCCGGCCGAGCCCCTTTGCCTGCCCATGGGGGACGGTCTCCCCTGCTCCAGAGCCTCTCCTCTCACCATGCTCCCTTCTACCAGCAGCGCCCTGCTTCTCCTTACTCCCTTCTCCAGGAAGCCTTCCCAGACCAGTCATTGGGTCTTCCCCATCTCTCCTTCTCAGTGCACTTGAGGCCACCCTGGGCACACTATAGGTACCTGGACCTGAGGTGACAAGGCCATTTAGCCAGCACTTACTGTAGGGCACTTTACACACACACCAGCCTTCCTGTGACATAAGATAATCATCCTCTCCATACCAGCTGGGAAACTGAGGCCCAGAGAGATGAGGGGTTTAGCCCAAGATCCAAAGCACACATGGGGCTTTCTTCCTGTCCATTCAGACAGTCATGTCCTCCGGCAGAGGCGTGGGTGAGTGGGGAGAAGGGTGTCTTCTCAGTCCATGAGATTAAGTCAAGAATTCCCTGCCAGGCACGATAGCACACACCTATAATCCCAGCACTTTGGGAGGCCAAGGCAGGAGGATCACTTGAGCCCTGGAGCTCAAGAGTAGCCTGAGCAACGTAGCAAGACCACATCTCTACAAAAAAAAATTTTTTTAATTAGCCAGGCATGGTGGTGAGCATCTATGGTCCCAGCTACTCAGGAGGCTGAGGTGGGAGGATTGCTTGAGCCCAGGAGTTGAAGGCCACAGTGAGCTGTGATTATGTTGCCGCACTCCAGCCTGGGAAATAGGGTGAGATCCTATCTCAAGAAAGAAAAAAAAAGGGCCGGGCACGGTGGCTCATGCCTGTAATTCAAACACTTTGGGAGGCTGAGGCAGGCAGATCACCTAAGGCTAGGAGTTCGAGACTAGCCTGGCCAACATGGCAAAACTCCATCTCTATTAAAAATACAAAATAGCCACGCATGATGGTAGTTGCCAGTAATCCCAGCTGCTCGGGAGGCTGAGGCAGGAAAATCGCTTGAACCCAGGAGGTAGAGGTTGCGGTGAGCTGAGAGCGCGCCATTGCACTCCAGCCTGGGTGACAGAGCGAGACTCGGTCTCAAAAAAAAAAAAAAAGAAAGAGGCTGGGCGTGGTGGCTCACGCCTGTAATCCCAACACTTTGGGAGGCTGAGGCAGGCGGATCACCTGAGGTCGGGAGTTCCAGACCAGCCTGACCAACATGGTGAAACCCTGTCTCTCCTAAAAAAAAAATACAAAATCAGCCTGGCATGGTGGTGGCACATGCCTGTAATCTCAGCTACTCAGGAGGCTGGGGCAGGAGAATTTCTTGAACCCAGGAAGTGGAGGTTGCAGTGAGCCGAGATCACTTGCACTCCAGCCTGGGCAACAAGAGCAAAACTCCATTTCAAAAAAAAAAAAAAGAGTGACGTCAGTTCCTGTGGGTTCCAGTATCAAGAAGTGGCAGGGTGTGGTGGCTGAAGCCTATAATCCCAACACTTTGGGAGGCCAACACAGGAGGATTACTTGAGATCAGGAGTTCGAGACCAGCCTGGGCAACACAGTGAGACCCCCCCCCACACCCCGTCTCAAAGAAAAATTATAAAAATTAGCACTTTGAGAGGCCGAGGCGGATCACTTGAGGTCAAGAGTTCAAGACCAGCCTGGGCAACATGGTAAAACCCTGTTTCTACTAAAAACACAAAAATTAGTTGGACGTGGTAGCACATGCTACCCAGCTACTTGGGAGGCTTACAGGAGAACTGCTTGAACCCAGTGGGGGTGGAGGTTGCAGTAAGCTGAGTTCACGCCACTGGGTGTCAGAGCAAGACTCTGTCTCAAAAAAAAGAAATTGTAAAAATTAGCCAGGTGCCATGGGTCCTGGCTATATGCCTATAGTCCCAGCTACTCAGGAGGCTGAGGAGGGAGGATTGCTTGAGCCTGGAGGTCGTGGCTGTGGTTATGGTGAGCTTTGATCATGCCACTGCACTCCAGCCTGGGGACAAGACCCTGACTGTGAAAAAAGAAAAGAGGCCTGGCTCGGTGGCTCACGCCTGAAATTCCAGGACTTTGGGAGGACAAGGTGGGCAGACACAAGGTCAGGAATTTGAGACCAGCCTGACCAACTTGGTGAAACCCCATCTTTACTAAAATACAAAAAACTAGCCAGGCGTGGTGACCCATGCCTGTAATCCCAGCTACTCAGAAGGCTGAGGCAGGAGAATCACTTGAACCTGGGGGGCAGAGGTTGCAGCGAGCCAAGATCGTGCCATTGTACTCCAGCCTGAATGACAGAGCAGAAACTCTCTCTCTCAAAAAAAGTAGGAGATCCAAGATGGCCGATTAGCAACAGCTCAGGAATGTAGCTCCCAGTGAAAGCGCAGAGAACGAGTGGACGCCGCACTTTCCGACGAATTTTTGTTGCCCACAGACCAGAAGATTCCCGGCAGAGGAGCCACACGGGTCGCCAGCGCGACTCTTTTGGCCAGCACGGCTGTTTTGCCAGTGCCCCAGCGAGGCACTTCCCGGTGCGGAGTATACGGATGGATGGGCTTGGCTGGTCCCATCCCCACAAGGAAAACAGCAATTGGAAGTGCTGAGGACTGAGAGTTTCACAGCAAGCACAGCGAACCCGGGAAGGTCCGGCTCTGTGGGGAACAGGCATCTGCCAAAGGAAAACTAAGAAACAGAAAAACTTCATCACCAGGCGGAGAGAGATCCAAGATGGCCATGTAGCAGCAGCTCAGGATTGTAGCTCCCACTGAAAGCGCAGAGAGCGAGTGGATGCCGCAATTGCAGACAAATTTTTGATGCCCACAAACTGGGAGATTCCCGGCGAAGGAGCCACATGGGTCACCAGCGCGACTCTTTTGGCCGGTGCGGCGCTTCTTGGTGCGGAGTATACGGGACTGGGTGCCTAACTTTTAGTCAGGCTCCGCTCGTCCCATCCCCACAAGGAGAACAGCAATTGGAAGCGCTGAGGACTGAGAGCAAGCACAGCTCAACCCCGGAGGGCCCAGCTCTGTGGGGAAGGGGTGTCCACTGAAGGAAAACTAAGAAACAGAAAAAACTTCATCACCAACAAGCCGGACATCCACTCAGAGACCCAATCTGAAAGTCGGCAATTACAAAGATGACAGGTGGATAAATCCACAAAAATGGGGGAAAAAAACACTGCAAAAAGGCTGAGAACACCCAAAATCAGAATGCCTCTCCTCCTACAGGGGATCACAGCTCCTCATTAGCAAGGGAACAAGACCTGATGGATAATTAGTGTGATGATCTGTCAGAATCAGGCTTCAGAAGGTGGATAATAAGAAACTTCTGGTAGAGAGATCCAAGATGGCCACGTAGCAGCAGTTCAGGATTGTAGCTCCCAGTGAAAGCGCAGAGAGCGAGTGGATGCTGCAATTGCAGACGAATTTTTGATGCCCACAAACTGGGAGATTCCCAGCGAAGGAGCCACATGGGTTGCCAGCGCGATTCTTTTGGCCGGCGTGGCGCTTCTCAGTGCAGAGTATACGGGACTGGGTGCCTAACTTTTAGTCGGGCTCTGCTCGTCCCATCCCCACAAGGAGAACAGCAATTGGAAGCACTGAGGACTGAGAGCAAGCACAGCTGAACCCGGGAAGGCCCAGCTCTGTGGGGAATGGGCGCCCCCCGAAGGAAAACTAAGAAACAGAAAAAACTTCATCACCAACAAGCCGGACGTCCACTCAGAGACCCAATCTGAAAGTCAGCAATTACATAGACGACAGGTGGATAAATCCACAAAAATGGGAAGAAACCAGTGCAAAAAGGCTGAGAACACCCGAAATCAGAATGCCTGTCCTCCTACAGGGGATCGCAGCTCCTCATCAGCAAGAGAAGAAGGCTTGACGGAGGATGAGCGTGATGAACTCACAGAATCAGGCTTCAGAAGGTGGATAATAAGAACACAAAGACTCAAAACAGAGGGATGGAGGAAGACTTACCAACCAAATGGAGAGCCAAAAACAAAAAAACAGAACCTGCAATTTTCGTCTCAGATAAAACAGACTTTAAAACAGCAAAGACCATAAGAAACAAAGAGGGACATTACATGGTGGTGAAAGGATCAATGCAACAAGAAGAGCTAATGATCCTGGATATATACGCACCCATTACAGGAGCACCCAGATACATAGGGCAAGTTTTAATCACTTACAAAGAGACTTAGACTCCCACACAGTAATAGTGGGAGACTTTAACACTACACTGTCAATATTACATAGATCAACGAGATAGAAAATCAACAAGGATATCCAGGACTTGAACTCAGACCTGGAACAACTAGACTTAACAAATATTTA
>CAUYQU010016075.1:0-40256 GCA_963574635.1 Cheracebus regulus
GATTTCGGGTGTTCTCAGCCTTTTTGCACTGGTTTCTTCCCATTTTTGTGGATTTATCCACCTGTCGTCTTTGTAATTGCCGACTTTCAGATTGGGTCTCTGAGTGGACGTCCGACTTGTTGGTGATGAAGTTTTTTCTGTTTCTTAGTTTTCCTTCGGGGGGCGCCCCTTCCCCACAGAGCTGGGCCTTCCCGGGTTCAACTGTGCTTGCTCTCAGTCCTCAGCGCTTCCAATTGCTGTTCTCCTTGTGGGGATGGGAGCAGCGGAGTCCGACTAAAAGGGTGCCCAGTCCCGTACACTCCACACCGAGAAGTGCCGCGCCGGCCAAAAGAGTCGCGCTGGCGACCCATGTGGCTCCTTCACCGGAAATCTCCCAGTTTGTGGGCATCAAAAATT
Organism: Cheracebus regulus; assembly: GCA_963574635.1. Classification (NCBI taxonomy): domain Eukaryota; kingdom Metazoa; phylum Chordata; class Mammalia; order Primates; family Pitheciidae; genus Cheracebus; species Cheracebus regulus. The sequence continues at coordinate 397 of CAUYQU010016075.1, forward strand.
CATCTGCAATTGCAGCATGCACTCACTCTCTGCACACTCGACCTTTAAGTCCTCATCCTGGTCACTGATAATGCAGTAAATAGAGGGACCAAGGACAGACTGCCTCATGACACACCCGGAGACTTTCATCAGGCTTATGCCTGTTCCCACTTTTCAGCAGTTGTTTGATGAGTTGTGAATAGATCTTACTGCACTGGCACCTGACACAAATGCTATCATCTTGCCACAAGCACATCCTAAGAGGAAAACCAGAGGATAAATTTGTCTCTGGCATTCCCCAAATCTATTTGCCTAGTAACTCTGTTACATAAGAAAATATCTGCTATGATTTAATGAATTTATACTGGCTCTCAATGCTCATTTTCTTTTCTAATTATTATAAGTCATCTTGATAATAATTCACAGTACATCTTTTCCTCCTCCTTCTTCTTTGTATTAGGCAGAATAATCACGGCTCCCCAAATATGTCCATATCCTCATGCCAGAGCCTATGACATTGTTCCTTCCATGGCAAAGGGACCTTATGGATGTGATTTAAGGTTAAGGACTTTGACATAAAAGAGCAGCCTGAATTATTCAATTGTCCAATCTAATTGCATGAGTCTTTTTTTTTCTTTTGAGATATGAGTTTTGCTTTGTTGTCTGGGCTGGAGTGCAGTGGCACAATCTCAGCTCACTGCAACCACATGGCTTAGCCTCCTGAGTCCCTGGGATTATAGGGGCCTGCCACCAAACCTGGTTAATTTTTGTATTTTTTTTTTTTTTAGTAGAGATGGGGTTTTACTATGTTGGCCAGGCTGGTCTCAAGCTCCTGGCCTCAAGTGATCTGCCCGCCTTGGTCCCCCAAAGTGCTGGAATTGCAGGTGTTAGTTACTGCACCTGGTCGAATCACATGAGTCTTAAAAGCAGAGAACCTTTTTTAGCTGTGGTCAGAGGGTGATCAAGTTCCCTGAGGGAGGTGCAATGTCGCACGCTGGCTTTAATGGAAGAGGATGAGGGCCACAAGCCAAGGAAAGTGGGCAGTCTTTAGAAGCCACAAAAGTCAGAAAACAGATTCTCCTCTAGGGCCTCCAGAAAGGAATGCAGCCGTGCCGAAACTTGATTCAGCCCAGTGAGATCTGTGTTGGACTTCTGGCCTTCAGAACCGTGAAATAATAAATCCGTGTTTTTGAGGCCCCAGAAGTGGTAACTTGTTATAGCAGTCATAGGAAACTAATACCTTCTCATCATCCTTCTCCTCTTCTTTTGTGAATTAATACTTGAAGTTAACACAGATTTTTCTTCAGTTTCATTTATGGCCAACTGGGGCTTAATTTGGCTGAGACAAAGGAGACAAGGATAAGTGTGGTGAACAGCAGGAAGTCATCAGTTAATCTCTCAATAACAAATCATTCTTGTCTCTCCATTCATGTAGGTTGCAATGACATGTCTCTGTAGCAAAACTTTGTTGGAATAGTAATCACTATGGCTACATAACTATGTTTCTTTTTTTTTTTTATTGCGACAAGATCTTGGCTAGGCATGGTGGCTCACGCCTGTAATTCCAGCACTTTGGTAGGCTGTGGGCAGATCACAAGGTCAAGAGTTCAAGACCAGCCTGGCCAAATGGTGAAACCCTGTCTCTACTAAAAGTACAAAGATTAGCTGGGTGTGGTGGTGCGCGCCTGTAATCCAAGCTACTTGGGAGGTTGAGGTAGGAGAATCACTTGAACCTGGGAGGCAGAGGTTGCAGTGAGCTGAGATTGCGCCACTGCACTCCAGCCTGGGCAACAGAGCAAGACTCTGTCTCAAATAAAAGAGACAAGGTCTCACTTTGTCACTCAAACTGGAGTGGCGTGAACATGGCTCACTGCAGCTTCCACCACCTGGGCTCAAGTGATCCTCTCACCTCAGCCTTCCAAGTGGCTGGGACTACAGTAGCATCACCATACCTGGCTAAGTTTTTGTTTATTTGTAAAGAGGAAGTCTTACTTTTTGCTCAGGCTAGTCTTGAACTCCTGGGCTCAAGTGATCCTCCCGCCTCAGCCTCCCAAAGTTTTGGGATTACAACTATATTTCTTTAAAAAAAAAATCTATAAATGTGGCCAGGCATGGTGGCTCACACCTGTAATCCCAGCACTGTGGAAGGCCGAGGTGGCCTGGGGGCCAGGGGGGAAGGTCATGAGTTCAAGAGATCCAGACCATCCTGGCCAACATAGTGAAACCCCATCTCTACTAAAAATATCAAAGTCCTAGCTACTCAGGAGGCTGAAGCAGGAGAATCATTTGAATCCAGGAGGCAGAGGTTGCAGTGAGCCAAGATTGTGTCACTGCACTCCAGCCTGGGAGACAGAGCGAGACCCAGTCTCAAAAAAAAAAAAAAAAAATCTAAAAATTCATCTAGTCTTCCCTCTCTTGTACTTCTGATGTAAATCAACAAAATTCGGTGTGGTTTACTAAATATATTATATCCTTACAACCTGTGCAATGTTATTGTGGAAGCTACATTTGTGAGCCATAGCCCAACTCTGTCATTTACCAATTTTATCTTTCAATAGTTATTTCTGTCTTTCTGCACCTCAGTTTTCATACCTAGAAAAATAAGGACATTTGATGAGATGTCTAAATTGCTATGTTTTATTGGAGTATACACCAAAAAAAAAAATTTTCCCTGTTTCTTTGCCAAAAGGATAAACTGATTAAAATATATTACTTCATTCCTTTGTTCATGCCAGTCCATTTACATGAAATGCACTCTCCTTCTCCTTTATTTTCTTCTGCCACTTATATTTACAGCTAGTAAAATGCTCCTCTGCTTTCAAGTCCAAAATCAAATGCCACTTCTAATGAAAACCTCCTTGATCACAGCATCAGGAGTTAATCTTGCTGTCCTCTAAAATACTACAGCACTCATTTCCTGTAGGTTTATCACATGCTGAGTTATTCCCCTTTGTTGCCATGTCTTACTCCAACCAGACTGCAGCTTCCTGGAGATGGGACCGTGTTCCTTGTCTGCCAATCACAAGTGTTGAGTAAATATCCTGGCCAGGGGCGGTGGCACATGTCCGTAATCCCAGTACTTTGAGAGGCCCAGGTGGGTGGATGACTTGAGGTCGAAAGTTCGAGATCAACCTGGCCAACATGATGAAACTCTGTCTCTACAAAAATACAAAAATTAGCCTGGCATGGTGGTATGTGCCTGTAATCCCAGCTACTCGGGAGGCTGAGGCAGGAGAATCACTTGAACTTCGGAGGCGGAGGTTGCAGTGAGCCGAGATCGCACCATTGCACTCCAGCCTGGGAAACAGCAAGACTCGATCTCAAAAAAAAGAAAAGAAAATCCTGCCTCCTTCCTGTTATAATGGAAGTAGTAACTCCTATTCAAAGCCCATCCTCTTCTCGTCTTCTGATTCCTCCCCTCCTGCCTCTCACAGACATCCATCATCTCTGTTTCCTTTAACTTCTCTTCCAGCTTCAGCCCATCAGCTCAACTGTCTCCCATTTGATTAAAAAAAAAAAATCCTGCAAAGGCCCCATTTCTGACTGCAGCCCCATCCCCGATCTCCCACTGTTGCATATCGTGGAGAAGTGGAGGTGTGCACATCCACTCTCTCTACCTCCTCCTTGTGCTTCTGCCCACTGCCGTCTGCCTTCCACCCCATCACTCCACAGAACACACTTCCCCCAAGACTACCAATGCCCCAAACTCACTATAGACAGTGGACGCTATACTTATCCTCTAGGCATCAATTTCTGCCATTGACCAAGAGCTCCTTCCTGAAACCCTTTCTTCCATGGCCCTCCATGGCAGGATGCTGCTCTTTCTGCCCAGATGCTCCTTCAGTCTCCAGCACCTGCTGTCCCTCTGTCATTCACCTCCTGTGCACTTACCGCCTTAGAGTTCCATCCTGGGCCGTCTCCTGCACGTGGTCTACAGGTTTCCCTGTACCTCTTCCATCCTCAAAGCGCCCATCCATCGTCATGCAAAAGAGCAAATTAGATGAGCAAGGCCTTCGCTCTCCAGAAGTTTCCATCCTAATATACAAATGCAGAGCATAGACAAGCAAACAAATAAATCCTAAGATAATTTCAGATAGTGATAAGTGCAATGAAGGAAATAACTGGAAGAGTATATTTTAGGAAGGGGAGTGAGAGAAGGCTTCTCTGAGGAGGTGACACAGAAGCTGAAAAAACAATACCTCTGGTTACAAAGAGCAAGTTCTGAGATGAGCCGAGGAAAAGCATTCCAGACAAAGGGAATTTACAAGTGAGAAGATCCTGAGATGGAATTCTGTCCTGTTTCAGAGAGATAACAGTAGGTCATGGCATTTGATGACGTGGCAGCAGGATGCTGGAGTCCAGTGCAAAGGGCCTTGTAAGCTGCGATGAGAAATTTGGATTTTCATCTACGTGCACAGAACAGCTATGGGTGATTGCAGCAGCCCTGCCTGTGGATCTCCTACAAAAGCCAAGTGCTTTTTAAAATGCAGGTCTCAGCCAGGTGCGTTGGCTCACTCCCATCACCCCAGCGCTTTGGGAGGCTGAGGCGAGCACATCACCTGAGGCCAGAAGTTCAAGGCCAGCCTGGCCAACATGGTGAAACCCCATCTCTACCAAAAATACAAAAATTAGCCAGGCGTGGTGGTGTGCGCCTGTAATCCCAGGAACTCAAGAGGCTGAGGCTAGAGAATTGTTTGAACCCGGGAGGCGGAGGTTGCCTTGAGCCGAGATCCTGTCACCACACTCCAGCCTGGACAACAGAGTACAACTCTGTCTCAAGAAAAAAAATAGAAAATAAAAATAAATAAATCAATAAATAAAATGCAAATCTGTTCTTATCCCTGCCTTGAGGAAATCTCCCCAGTAGCTTCCTATGCTTTTAGGAAGGTCTGAACCCTTGAAATGAACTCCAAGGGCAATCATGCCTGGGGCAATCATGCCTGCTGCAATCCTGCCTATATCCAGGCCTGTCCTTGTCACAACCCCCTTGCTCTTCACGTGCTAACCACGATCTAGTAGCTTGAGGTCCTCAAACACATTGGGCTCATAGTGAACTCCAGACAGTGCTGTCCAAGAGAAATATACTGTGAGCCACATGTACAATATTAAGCTTTCTAGTAGTCACATTAAGCAAATAGAAAAAAACAGGTGAAACTAGTTTTATGTTTGTTTGTTTGTTTTGAGACAGGGGCTCACTCTGTCGCCCAGGCTAGAGTTCAGTGGTGCCATTTCAGCTCATGTAATCTCTGCCTCCTGGGCTCAAGTAATCTTCCCAGCTCAGCCCCCCAAGTAGCTGGATTACAGGCATGTGCCACCATTCCTGGCTAATTTTTGTATTTTTTTGTAGAGATGGGGTTGCGCCATGTTGCCCAAGCTGGTCTTGAACTCCTGGGCTCAGGCAATCCTCCCACCTCAGCCTCCCACAGTGCTGGGATTAGAGGCGTGAGCTACTGTGCCCAGCCAAAAGTAGATCTAACGATAGATTTCATTTAATCCAATATATCCAAAATATTCATTTTAACATATAATCAGTATAAAGCATTATTTGACATTTCACATTCTTGTTTGTATACTAAGCCTTTGAAATTCAGTGCATTTTGCCTTTAAGGTACATCTCAATCCAGACCAGCCTCATTTCAAAGACTCATCAGTTGCTGGAGTCTGGTGATTCCTGCACTGGACAGACCAGGCCTAGACCTTAAGCACTTGGTCCCCACACCTTGACCTCTCCTGCCATCCTCCCCATGTCTGCCTCCTGACTTCCCCAGATAACAGCTACTTATCTTTCATAAATCAGTAACATCTCTTCTGACTCCCTGAACCAGGAAATATCCCCCTTGCTCTGTGCTCCCAAAGCACCCTGCAATTCTGTTTCACAATCCTCACCATGACGTAATTGTGTTCTTCATGCTGTTGTAAGCTCCATGAGAAGCACATCTGTCTTGTCCTGAGCCATGTCCAGCCAAGTGCCTGGCATGTGAAAGTTACTCAGGACACACTGGATGACATACATTGAAGGCAGCCTCCAAGGTCTTGAAAACAGTTCCCTATACTTCCATCATAAAATTTGCTCAACGGTCTCAGCCTTATTAATGGGATTTGATCGTAGTGTTCAGTGTTAGGGATCACCTGGTTGAAGAGCAAAGACCATAGAGATTGGACCTCTTGGCAGTGTCAGGAGACATAAGGTACATCTTCCGTTGTTATTTTATTGACAGATGCATTGTTATATAAGTCATGCATGTACTTGTTACAAAATTCAAAAGGTACAGATGTGAAGAGCAAGTCTTTTTTCAACCCAATTTCTAAGCCATCCCCTTTCTGGAGACTACAGATATTACTCGTTTCTTATATTTACTTCTGTTTGCTTCTAATGGAAAACAAAATCATCTCACAGACTAACATTTTTCAGTTTTCTCAATAATGCGAAGAATGAAAGAACCAACAACCTTTCCATAGGAGACACCCTTTGGACTATTGTCTACTCTTGAGCACGTGCTACAGAATTAATGGATTTCTGTACTTTCATTTAAATGGGAAGCAATAGAATTTGCAATTGACTTTTTTTTTTTTTTTGCTATGGGAATTGAATTTTTAAAATCCAAACAATTATCCTTAGTTGAGGTCTTTTCCACTAAAAGATTACTAATCACTAAATGGAGTAGACGATTCTTTAGGCTTATGTATCTTTGGCCATGCAAGGAGCATTAAATGCCCAAGTCTGTTCTTTCACATGGGATAAGTGTTAGTTATTATCGTGGCTATTTCTAAGAAGGAAATCTTCAATACAAAATGCCTTGACCAGTCAAGCACATTGGCTCAAATCTATAATTCCAGCACTTTGGGAGGCCAAGATGGGAGGGTCATTTGAGCCCAGGAGTTTGAGACCAGCCTGCACAACATGGTGAAACCCCATCTCTACAAAATGTAAACAACAACAACAACAAAAACCCAAAAGCTTTGACCAAGGCTGAAAGGTCATGAAGGGAACACTTTCAGGCATATGATTATTGATTTTTGCTACATTCCATTCCCATCTCCACAGCCCCAACCCCTTGCTTGTATCTCTCTGGGTCTAGCAAAGCCTCAGCAGACCCTACAAAGAGAAGCGGAGACAGAAACCAAAAAATTCTGAGGGCCCATATGCCCTGACCCTTCTGGTCCCCTCTTCCCCACCTTTGGCCACTCGGGTAGCTGGAGAAGAGGCTCTAAAAGAATCACAACTGGTTCTGCCCCTTTTATCATCATAAGAATGCAGATCTGAAAAAAAATGTCTGTTAAAAGTACATTTTAAAAATTGGTCACAATCAGGCCAGGTGTGGTGGTTCATGCCTGTAATCCCAGCACTTTGGGAGGCCGAGGCAGGCAGATCACCTTAGGTCAGGACTTCAGGACCAGCCTGGAAAACATAGTGAAACCCTGTCTCTACTAAAAATACAAAAATTAGCCAGGTGTGGTGGCACGTGCCTGTAATCCCAGCTATTCGGGAGGCTGAGGCAAGAGAATTGCTTGAACCTGGGGGTAGAGGTTGCAGTGAGCAGAGATTGTGCCACTTCACTCCAGGCTGGGTGAAAGAATGAAACTCTGTCTCAACAACAACAAAAAAATTGTACAAAATCTTTCATATTTTGCTGTTTGGCACGTGTGTGTGTGTGAGAGAGAGAGAGAGAGAGAGAGAGAGACAGGGTCTGGCTCTGTTGCCTAGGCTGGAGTGTGGTGGCCCAATCTTGGCTCACTGCAACCTCTGCCTCCTAGGTTGAAGTGATTCTCATGCCTCAGCCTCCACAGCTGGAGCCACAGGCACTCACCTCTACATCTGGCTAGTTTTTGTATTTTTAGTAGAGACAGGTTCCACTATGTTGGCCAGGCTAATCTTGAACTCCTGACCTAAGGTGATCTGCCTGCCTTGGCCTCCCAATATGCTGGGATTACAGGCATGAACCACCATGCCTGACCTTGAATGGTACATTTTTATAGGCTTTCTACGAAATTAATTTAGCAATATGAATAAGGAATCTCAAAAATGCCCATTCAAGGGACTGGCCTAGGAAAATCACTTCTTTGATTATATCTTAAGAAAATAACCCAAACATGAAAAAGTTTCAAGGACAAAGATGTTCTTCACAGTGTTATTTACAATAGCAAATAATTGTCATATGCTGAAAAAGTAAAGTAATGGCAATACAATAATTTGAGCTAATATTACTAAGATTATATGTTAATTTATAACAAAGCTCATGACATAATTAATACAAAACAAAAAGATAAAGACTTAGAACATACGGCACAGAAACTGGAATGAAGAAAGACTTACTATTCACTTCTGTACCTTTTGAATGTTGTAACAAGTACACAGTATAAGATTAGAAGAAAATATAAACAAAAAGTCCCCTGGATCATTAGGCAATGGGTAAACTTTTGCATTTACTGTATTAAATGTATAAATACATTAAATAGTGTGTTTGAGGATAAGTTATGTGGGGAAAACGAAGCCAAGGAAGAGAAGGGGAAGCGCTGGAGAGGTAGAGTTTACAATTTTTTTGGCTGTTGTCCCAGGTTTATTGAAAATAATACAGCATTGCAGAAAAGATTCCAACAGGTCCCTGAGGCATTTCGAAATTCATCCCAACGGTAGGCTGAGTGACCTGCAGGTTGGACAGACTGCTGAAATCCAAAAGCTTTGGCATTTCCTTAGTATCAGGATCTACTTCAATGATCTCCTGATCCAGGGCTGAGACCTCAGGAACATAATTGTCTCTCCTTTCTCTCTCCTCCTCCTGCAGCTTGATGGAGAGACCTCTTACTGGGCCTCTCTGAATCCACTTCACCAGATGGGTGACATAGCCTGCTATCTTGTTGTGGAGCTTCTTGCTAGGGATAATGGCGACCTGCTCGCACACGTGCTTGTTCGTGTGGAAGTCATTGCCCAGCCAGGGGCGTGTAGTACTTTTCTATGATGACCCAGGCCACCTTCTTCATGGTTTTGATGCAAACGCGGCCCATGTTGGCAGGTCCTTGGTAAAAGAGGCTACAATTTTATACAGAGTGGTCAGAAAGGCATCACTGCCAACATAAGATTTGAGAGATTTGAGCCAATGGAGAAGAGCTTCCCAAGCAGTGGGAAAGGAAATGCAAAGGTCCCGAGGCAGGAGCAGGCCCAGTGTGTTCCAGGAGCAAGGAGGGGTCTGTGCGGCTGCAGTGGAGGGAGCACAGTGGGAGCTGTGGAGACACTGGAGAGCCACAGGGGCCGGTGCAGGGCCTGCGGGCCAAGGGGTCTTTGCAGTCACTCTGAGAGAGAGAGGTGCCATTAGCAGGTGGAAAGAAGAGGAGTGACAGGATCAGGCTTAGGCTTGAACAGCCTCCCTCTGGTTGCAAGCTGAGGATGGACAAAGGGATCGGCCGGAGCTGGGAGCTGTGGCTGTCATCTAGGCAGCTGAGAAATGGTGACGAAACCGGGTACTAAGAGTAGAGGGAGTAAAAGCAATTGGACTCTGGATATATTTTGAAGGTAGGGCATCTGGTGCTGGTGCTGTTAACAAGTCACCAGTATAAACTGCATAAAAGTCAAACATAGGCCAGGCACAGTGGCTCATGCCTGTAATCCCAGCATTTTGGGAGTGTGAAGTGGATGGATCACTTGAGATTAGGAGTTCAAGACCAGCCTGCCCAACATGGTGAAACCCCGTCCCTACTAAAAATACAAAAAAATGAGGCATGGTGGCAGGCGCCTGTAATCTCAGCTACTTGGGAGGCTGAGGCAGGAGAATCTCTTGAACCTGGTAGGTGGAGGTTGCAGCAAGCTGAGATCGTGCCATTGCACTCCATTCGGGGCAATATGAGCAAAATTCTGTCAAACAAAACAAAACAAAACAAAACAAAAACAATAAAACCCTCAAACATACTTTCCTCAAAGTTCTTTGGAAACTTAGCCTATGATGGAGTGCTGATGGAATAATGTGTGGATGTCTTTAAGGGAAAGACATTCTCACTGACCTCTGATGTCATCCTAAGAGATTTTTATTAAAATGTTATTTTTAATATATATAAACGTAAAACTAGATATAAAGAATGTTTGCATATAGACATCATGCCACAATAAAACCAAAACAAACTTATAGGTCAACAAATGTGGGAAAGTCATACAATTCAAATGAATACTTTTAATTCACTGGAACAAATACAGAACGGTCACTCAGCACAGACGTGGTGCTCCGTGTCCAAGCTCTCCTGAGTTTAGCCTGCCAGCCCCTGCTTCGCAGTGACTCAATGCTTCCCCCGCTTGTCTCTATTTATATTATGCAGAACTTTCCTTTGTACATCCTGTGATGAAGTCATTTGGCCTTCACTTGGTGAGAACATAACATTCTCATGTCTGTGTGTTTTGTTTTTTTAAAATCATTTACAATTATTTTTCTATGACAAAGAAACTGTCACTCCATGTCACCAAGAAAATCTTAAACACAGATAAAAATGCAGGCCCTGAAAGTAGGTGGAAGCTCTCCATTAAGTTGATCATCCAAATGAACCAAAATATGTTGATCTTCACTGATTATTAGCATCCAAATGAAAATACAAAATTGAATTCTCACAGAGAACTCGAGGCCCCTTGAGAATATGACTGAACACTTTCAAGGATCTTCAGACCTTAATTTGAGAAATAGACATGGAGTGAAAAAGGTCCTTGATTAAAAGTCAAAAAATCTGGATTAAAAATTGTAGCCCTGACATTCATAGGGAGTGGGCTTGAGACGTTTACCTCATAGATCAGTTAGAAAGATTAACTATGATCTGATAAAAATTATTTGTGAGATCGTCTTATAACATGTTAGAAGATGCGTTGGCCAAGTGTCCTGGAAAACAGTATGAGAGTAAGTGATATGTGCATGGCAGTGGCGACTGCTGTCCCAGGGAAGTGGAGGAAAAAAAAGGAAAAGGGCTGTTGTTCTGTCATCATCGTGGATAGTAATATTCCAACCTTCCTTTGCCCCTATCGGGGGTTCAGATTTTGAAGACAATTAGAAAAATACTAGTTCGCAATGTTACGTTTAAATTACATACCTAATTATTCTGTTTTTAAAATAAAGCCAACCCTCACCCCACATTTTTATTCTAAATAGGAAACATAAAATCCTTTATTCCTAGAGGCCATTTTGGGATTTTATTGTAGTATAGTCTCATGCCCTGATTATGGTCATGTGTACATGAAGTATATTTGCTGAAACTCGTTGCCTGATTTGAAATGCAAAACTTTAGAAACGCAAACATGCAAACATGATTGCAAATATGCAAAGTACAAGGTCTTAGACGAATGGCCCTAATCAAGGCAAAATCCTTTAAAATAAATACATAAAACCGAGTTTAGAATAGGCTAAGAAGCAGTAACACATGCAAAATGGCTAATTGCTCTTGGTTCATCATGAATATTAATCTTATTTAACCTATAAAAGATAACTGCAGAGAGGATATCAAAAGGTCTGCTCTCTGTCCCATCATTTTTCCCACCCAGCCCTTTTGCAATTTTCACTTCTCAATTCCAGGCTCTGTGCCTATTCTTAGACATTCAATAACACCAAGTATAAGCCACTGCATATTAGGCATGAATTAATTAACAGTAATATCCAGGTTGCTGGTAACATACTGCCAACAGGTAGGGTCAGGCAAGATGGGTGGTGGAGAGAAGGTGTGTTCTGCGGTCTTACATCAGACACCACTGAGTTGAGTAAAAGGACAGTGCTGCATTTCATCCTGCCTATGGGCTTTAAGCATTGTACTCACCATCACAGCCCTTGCAGAGACAGCCACCCATGCGGAATGAGACAGGACCCCTTGAGAGGGTGCTAAGCGACTCATCCAGGTCCGGAGGCCACAGTGAGCATGGCCTGTCCAGTGAGCTAGCAGAGGCAAGTCTCCAAAATGAGAGTCCTCTGGTGAAGAGTGGGCATCTCAGCTTAGACCAAATCAGGCAAGAGCAAACAACAGTGAGCATGCAAAAGAGAATCCAATCCAAGAAAGCCTAGAAAACCCCCTTAGCTGCTTCCATCTGCTCTGGTCACTGCTTCCTTAGGGAGGAGAAACTAGAGGTGAATATAAGAACTTATTGAAGAACTTATATATACTACGGTACATATAAATATGAGTGTGGCAGGGTGCAGTGGCTTACGCCTGTAATCCCAGCACTTTGGGAGGCCGAGGCAGGCAGATCACAAGGTCAGGAGATCAAGACCATCCTGGCCAATATGGTGAAACCCCATCTCTACTAAAATACAAAAAATTAGCTGGGTGCGATGGTGCATGCCTGTAGTCCCAGCTACTCAGGAGGCTGAGGCAGAGGAATTGCTTGAATCCTGGAGGTGGAGGTTGCAGTGAGCCGAGATCGTGCCACTGCACTCCAGCCTGGAAGTCAACACAGCAAGACTTTGTCTCAAAAAAAAAAAAAAAAATACGAGTGTAACTACTATGCATTTAGTTTTATTTAGAGTGTGGGTCTAGTCATTCTCAATATATTCTGTCCTCTTTGGAGTTTCAAGTTAAAAACAAACAAAAAAAAGAATCCTATAATTTTTGCCGTGCAGATGCATCTGATTAGGTTTTGATTTCTGACTTTTACCAAGACTCTGATTACCAAGATGGCCAAAATCCGTAAGAAACATTTCTCAGTTCCATATGCAAGTATGTTATGTATGTTTAGTAAATGGCTGCTGCTTGCCTTGATTAGAACCTATCCCTCCTTCCAAGAAAGAAGCCCTCTTCTTGGAACTGCTCTTTTCCACCCTCTAAACCAGTGGTTCAAGGGGTCGGGGGGAGTGTGACCATGTTCTTATATGATCCCGCCTCCACCAATTAGAGTTGACAGGATCCTGGCTGGGGCCCTTGACTGAAGCCAGCACCGTCAGAGCCTTCCCCAAGATGTTTCTATCTAGAATTAAGAAACAAAATCAGGCCCTTTGGTGTTTTAACCCAGAGTATGTGAGACTCAGATCTACAATGAGAGAGAAAGCCTTGGACAGCAGGAGGGATAGAGCTGCTGACAGAGAGAGACGGAATCCAGGGAGCACTTGGACTTTTGGTTCCAGTTTTCTTTTATTTTATTGTTAAATTTCTGGCTGGTTCCTTGTCTTTCTCATAGATTGACCTCTTAACCCGTCCTTCGGTTACTTAAAATATCCCAATATTCTTCCAATAAATTCCTCTCTTATTCTTAAACTAATTCAATTTGGGTTTCAGTTGCCAGCAACCCAGGGGATCCTGAATAATAAAACAATATGTGGTTATTGTCTCACTCCTCAAAGGATAAACATGAAAATGTATAACAGCTAAAAGACTAGGTGGTGATTCCAGCTACAATTTTATTTTCGCTAACGTGGATAGGTGGCTCACCACAAGTTTAGCCTCAAGGGTTAGGCTGCTATCAAAGCAAAAAAAAAAAAAACACCTTGATTTCCACATTGTTGGATTTCCACACTAATGAAAGGGCAATCGCTGTAGGACATAGTGGGCAACAGTAAGGATTTTCAAAGAGGGCTTCTTTCTTTCATTCTTTTTATTATTATTATATTTTTAAAAATCTTCTGCTTCTGAACCCTTTGCTCCACAGGCAGTACCTGGGGGAAGCCATGGGCTATCTCCCCCTCACTCTACCAGCAAGGCGCGAAGCGACTTGCCTCCTGGTCATTGCCCCTAACTAAACAGGGCCCAAGGCTGGGAGAAATCAAAGGAGTTATTTTTACAAAGGAGGGTTTTTTTTGCATGCTGTGCAGGTCCATTAGGAGCTATCTGGCTGGAAGCTGAACCGTCTGAAGCAACTGCAGCAGGAAGAGACGGCAATCAAGACCCCTCTGCCTAACTCCTCCCTCTGCCTTCCCTTCACTCCTGCCACCCTTGCCAAACCCACATCCAGGTGGCAGCAGAGACATCAGCACCTGTCGGGTTCAGAGGAGCCTTTGAATCTCCCCTGGGGGTGCACAGTTGGGAAGCAAAAAGAGTTTGCTTGTTTGTTTGGTTTTGCTTTCTTGAAGGAAACCTTAAGATAACACAGCACTGCCCTCAACGTCTCCCACCATGTCGGTGATTGGGAGATGAAAGGGACAGACAGCACCACCCAGAGTGGAAAAGACAAATTAAGACTTGATCGAATGAGCGATCCCCTGCTGAGGCCCCCCCAACTTGGACAGACCTCCTAACAACACAGAGACAATCCCACAATGGACAGGTTGGCTCTGGCAGCAAACTTATTATTTTAAAGAAGGTCTGAAATCTTCACCTCCCACATACATCTCCCAAGCAATAGTCCTCCGGTCCCTGCTTCATCCTGGAGGAAAACTGGAAAAGGGCCGCAATTCAGTCATTCCTCCCCCTTCCTCCTTTATGTGGGCATTAGCTTCAGTCTGAAGACGGGCCTGATGTTAGCTAAATGAAACCTAGAGGGTTAGATTTTCAGCTGCTGTGTGTGTTCCTTCACAAAGACACATTAAGAATGACAGAAAGAAATGCCCATGGCTGGGCACGGTGGCTCACGTCTGTAATCCCAGCACTTCGGGAGGCCGAGGTGGGCAGATCACCTGAGGTCGGGGGTTCAAGACCTGCCTGACCAACATGGAGAAACCCCATCTCTATTAAAAATACAAAATTAGCCAGGCGTGATGGCGCGCGCCTGTAATCCCAGCTACTCAGGAGGCTGAGGCAGGAGAATCGCTTGAACCCGGGAGGTGGAGATGGCAGTGAGCCGAGATCATGTCATTGCACTCCTGTCTGGGCAACAAGAGTGAAACTCGGTCTCAAAAAAAAAAAAAGCCCTGAGATAAACCGAATTCATTTACGGGTTTGCTCTCCTGTACCTTGGCAGAAAATACCATGCCCTAGCAAAGAGAGTAGCTTCACTGAAGGTTGCACAAGTTAGGCTCATTTTTCAATGTGTCATTGAGTTAGTAGAGTGAGGATTATTTATCTTTTAATCAGTAAAAATACTTTTTGCCGAATATGAAAACCAATGAAAGTGTTTTATTACTTGAATTGTATTCAGATCTGTTTATTATTTTTCATTGTTTTTAAGACCTTAATCAAAGACTTCACAGCACATGGACTGAGTCTGTGGATTTGTTTTGCAAATGGGCTTTCCCGTGTGTTAACTGTGACTTCTGGTAAAGAAAACCAGAGCTAGACAGCGGATAGAGCGCTAAGAACAGATTTCATTCAGGAACTATTGCAATCAGGAAAAAGACACTTCAGTGTAGAACTGAGCTCAGTTGCAAATAAGACAAGGCAGGGTAGGGACTGATAGCCAAGGAGCAGGCTTAAAGGGTGGGGAGAGATTGGTGAATGGAAGATTACTAAGAGGAGACATCAAGGGTGAGGGGAGATTCTTGGTGCAGGCAGGGCAGAGTGATCAGATATTGAAGGTAGGAGATGAGGAACTGGATCAGATATGGAGGGATCTGATATCAAAGGTGTGAGATTCTCTTTAAACTAACTTAACCGGATTCTTGCTAAAACTGAGCAATGCAGGCCCAACAAAAATGTACACTGAAGCCCAAGGTTGAGCCATGTTGAGAAGAAGGCTTAGAGCAGCCTGATTAGAGCTGGATCACGGAGAGAGTTTTTGTCATATTTACCACCCAGAATTTACAGGGCAATGTATACTGTTCCCCTGAAAGCAGTCCTCTGAGGAGGCCCCACTGATGCTGGCATCGCATGAAGTATTTCTGGATCCTCCTTAAACACTGCCTACAGAGAGATCGAACCAGATCTGGGTTTGAATTCTTGCTTTACCACTCATTTACAATCTAATCTGATAATAACTTCTCAGCTTGTTCTTTCATCCATGAAATGGGGTTACTAATACCTACCTTTCAGGATTGTTGAGAGGGTTAGAGAAGATAGCTGATGTGAAACACATAAAGCCTAAATAAACAGCTATTCTAAAGATCCCTTTGGAGGTGGTGATGTTGTTTTAAATGTCCCTAGTGGTTACAGACTTGGGTTTTCTGGATTTTTGAAATGGCCTACATTTATTCAAAGCCCATCTCCACGGAAAAGATGGTCAAACTGAGTAATACTGTTTTTGGTCAGAAACAAAGTTTACCTCTTGCATCATAAGGCCGCTTTTGTCACATGGCTTGGAAATTGGTTCTGAAGAAATGGCCAGAAAGCATTTCCGAAGTGATTGCCGTGGCCTTCCTTCCCTGGGGGTTGTTAGTATATACTCCAAGTCTGCACAGCTGCACCTGCCACCATCCCCTGCCCCACGTATAGTCTCAGACCCAACGCCCATCTCAACCTAGGCTGGCTGGTTTCCTGTCCATTCAGAAGCTGAATGTTTAGTCACCTTCCCAGACCTGATTTCTAGTAACACGTTTACAAGAGCTGGACTCCTGAATCAGCCCCTGAATCACTCTATTACTGTACAGACTGCATGTCTCATTGATGTTAACTACTTTTTTTGAGACAGAGTGTCATTCTGTTGTCCACGTTGGACTGCAGTGGCAAAACCTCAGCTCACTGCATCCCCTACTCCCCGGATTCAAGCAGTTCTCCTGCCTCAGCCTCCCAAGTACCTTGTTCTACAGGTGCGCACTACCACGCCTGGCTCATTTTTATATTTTTAGTAGAGACAGGGCTTTACCGTGTTGACCAGGCTGGTCTTGAACTCCTGACCTTGTGATCCGCACTGACTTGGCCTCCCAAAGTGCTGGGATTACAGGCATGAGCCACCACGCCCAGCCAGATATTAACTTCTTAAAAAGCTATTTTTACCTTCAGATTCCAATATTGTCCCAGTTCACTGACCTGGGATCTTCCAACTCCCAGCCCTGACACATGATCACGCTGAGCTCTCTCTATCGCCCTGGCACTCCTTTGGCATGCCAATTCTCCTGCTATTGCCTTGCTACACAGAAGAAGAATCCCTATATAGAAGTTTCATCAAATTCTTTTTTTGCAAGCAATAGAATCAAACTGACTGGTTTTAATAGAAAAGTAATTTATCGAAGGATATTGGGACCTAAAAGAAGATCAGGAAAGGCTAGACAACCAGGCTCAGTAAATGGGAAAGAAGAAGAAAAACTAGAATCGGGCACAGCCAGAGCCAAAATCATGCCCAAGCCCTTACTGGTGAGGACACCACTGCCACCAGCACTGAGTGCTGGACCTCATGGCCACCACTTCAGCACTGTACATCAGATGCAGCATGCCTCGCTACTGCCACTACAGGCATCCCCCAAAGGGATTATCTACTGTGCTTCTTTGAATAAACAGCTTCTGCTGCAGTTTGGAGGGAGCCCATTGGATTGGTCTATCCCAGGTCACAGGGTAGTGGTTCCGCTTCAAGAGATCCTGGGAAAATATCCGGCATCTTCAGCTTCCACAAATGTGTCCAAAATAAGTATCCACGAAACCTCACAGGTTGTGTCTGCTATGACGAGGACGTTCATCTCAATGTAGTAAGCTTTAGCTCACTGGAATTTTAAAAGTTTGGAACACTTTTCCGGAAAACTTTAAAAGACATTAAGTCTTTGCATTAAGAAATTTCATCACTGGTCACGGTGGCTCACATCTGTAATCCCAACACTTTGGGAGGCCGAGGCTGGTGGATCACCTGTGGTCAGGAATTTGAGACCAGTCTGACTAACATGGTGAAACCCCATCTCTACTAAAAATACAAAAATCAGCTGGGCATGGTGGCGGGCACCTGTAATCCCAGCTACTCAGGAGGCTAAGGCAGGAGAATCACTTGAACCTGGGAGGCGGAGGCTACAGTGAGCCAAGCTTGCACCACTGTACTCCAGCCTGGGCAACAAGAACAAAACTCTGTCTCAGAAAAAAAGGTTGACCTTGGTATTTTTTGCCTGGTCATACATAGCTCCTTCTGGAATAAGAAACGTATTGCCATTTTATTTAAAAAAAAAAAAAATAAGGACTATCTTTGGTTTAGTAAGTTGGGTACTGAGGCATAAAATATCTTAGAGGGGATGATTTATTCATCATTTGGCTCTAATTATTTTCTAATTTCTTTTATGATTTAGTTTTTCACCAGAAGATATTTAAAACTGGGTAGCTTAATTTGTGAATGTTCTAGTTATCTTTTTCCTAAAGGTATCTATATTTCTTTTTTTCTTTTCCTTTTTTCTTTAAGAAATAGTGTCTCTCTCTGCTGCTCAGGCTGGAGTGCAGTGGAGCAATCATAGCTCACTGCAGCCTCGACTTCCCGGGCTCAAGTGACCGTCCCGCCTTAAACTGCACTACCCCTAGAGTAGCTGAACTACAGGTATGTACAACCACACCCAGCTAATTTAGTTTTTACTTTGTTGCCCAGGCTGGTCTTGAATTCCTGGCCTCATTTGACACTCCCACCTTTGCCTTCCAATGCATTGGGAGCCACCATGCCCAGACCTATATTTCTATTAATAGTGGTGTTTTAGCATAGTTCTGTGAAGCCCAGGGAACAGATCCTTTATGATTTCGTAATGTGAAAGTTGTTGAGACTTGCTTTGTTGTCCAGCATACATCGACTTTATAAATGTTCCAAATACACTTGAAAAGGAAATGTTTTCTGTGGTTGTTGGTGGGAGTATTCCTCTTGTCAACTGAGTCACATTTATCAACCTTGTTCAAGCCTTCTGTATTGCTATCGATTTGCTTATTTTTTGCTTGTTGTGTTTGTTTATTCTATCATTTACTGAGAGAGGGGTGTTAAAATCTCACTGAAAGTATGACTTCACTTCTTTCTTCAGTTTTTGCTATATATATTTTGAGACTAGGTTTTCAGGTCAAATACAAATTTAGAATTCTTGTATCTTCTGGTGAACTTAACCTTTTTCTCATAATGAACTTTTCCTATTTATCCCTAGTGATGCTTTCTGCTTTAAACCACTAATTGAATATTAATATAGTTACACCATCTTTCCATCCTTCTTCTGGTTAATGCTTGTATCTTTTTTTGTTTTTGTTTTTTTAGACAGAGTCTCACTGTGTCACCCAGGCTGGAGTACAGTGGCTCGATCTCAGCTCACTGGAACCTCCCCGTCCTAGGTTCAAGTGATTCTCCTGTCTCAGCCCTCTGAGTAGCTGGAATTACAAGCACTTACCACCACATCTGGCGAATTTTTGTATTTTTAGTAGAGACTGGTTTCACCATGTTGTCCAGGCTGGTCTTGAACTCCTGACCTGAGATGATCCACCCACCTCGGCATCCCAAAGTGCTGGGATTACAGACGTGAGCCACATTGTATCTGGCCCATCCTTTTTCCTATCCAGTTACTCTTGATCATTTTGAATATTTTATATGTCTTTCCTTAATTTTTAAATATTTCCTTTACACATATTTCTGCTGATTTTCAAAAATTAAATTATAGACATTGTGACTATTCAAACCAACATATCTTCAAAAATAATCCCCTAATATCATCTAACACCTAGCCCACAGTCAGCTAACTCCAGTTGTTTATAATGTGACTTTTAGAACTGTGTGTGTCATTGCACTTAACTATATGGCTCTTAGTCTTTTAACCTCTAAAATAAGCTAACTTAGTTGATAAATTGTTATGTCAGGAGTGACATAGGAAATGAAACAGATATTTTTAAAATCACTCTTAAAAATATATAAGGAATATACTTAGTACATCCCCTTTATATGAAAAATCAGAAAGATACAGAAGGTAGAAGAAAAGAAATATTTTTATGGCTTTTACCAATTGTGAGCATGACTACCTTCCTGATACATTTATCTCTGTCTCCCTCCCTATCTGTCAATATTTTTACATGGCAAGACCATTCTGTATGTAATTCTGCATTTACTGTAGGCTGTTTAATATCTTGCTTTGTATCTTTAAAATTAATATGATTGTAATTTTTTTTAAGAGACAGGGTCTCACTTTGTTGCCCAGGCTAGGCTGAGTGCTGTGGCATGATCATAGTTCACTACAACCTCAAACTCCTGGGCCCAAATGATATTCCTGCTTCAGTCTTCCAAGTAGTTGGAACTACAGGTGCATACCACTGCACCCAGCTAATTAAAAAACAAAAACTTTTAATAGAGATGTGATTGTTTGCTTTGTTGCCTAGCCTGGTCTCGAACTCCTAGCCTCAAGCTATCCTCCCACCTCAGCCTCCCAAAGCACTGGGATTACAGGAGTGAGCCACCACACCCACCAGTAATTATAATTTTTAATGGCTGCATAATGTACCATTAAGTGACTGTACCATAATTTTGTAAGCAATCATCTTCTGTTGAACATTTAGATTTTTTCCAATTGTAAAGATTAATAAAAATAAACATATTTTTGAAGAAATTTTAGTCTGCTTCACATTATAGCCTAATCATAGACTCTTAAAAGTGAAACTTCTTTTTTTTTTTATTTTTGAGATGAAGTTTCACTCTTGTCGCCCAAGCTGGAGTGCAATGGCACGATTTCGGTGCACTGCAACCTCCGCCTCCCAGGTTCAAGTGCCAAAGCACCTTAACCAAGTGATTTAAAAATAACATCACCAATGTTGAGACACATGGACATCATGTGCCCCCTGATATATACTGCACTAACAAGGACACAATATCACTACAGCGGGTCCCTACCCCTAATCCATGACCTACATAACCTAAGTTTAAACATGACGAAATCGCAGTCAAACCCAGAAGGAAGAACACTCTACCAAAAAAAAAAAAAAAAAAAAAAAGAGTATTGGTTTACAGAAAATATTAGACTAGTGACATTTTAAAATGACAAATGAAGGCCGGGCGTGGTGGCTCACACCTGTAATCCCAGCACTTTCGGAAGCCAAGGCAGGTGGATCCCCTGAGGCCAGGAGTTTGAGACCAGCCTGGCCAACATGGTGAAACCCCATCTCTACTAAAAATATCAAAAATTAGCCAGGCGTGGTGACAGATGCCTGTAGTACCAGCTATTTGGCAAGCTGAGGCAGGAGAATGGCTTGAACCCGGGAGCTGGAGGTTGCAGTGAGCCAAGATAGTGCCACTGCACTCCAGCCTGGGTGACAGAGCAAGACTCCATCTCAAAAATAAATAAATAAATAAATAAGTTAAGACAACTAAGAATGGCCGAGAAATTTCTCCATATTAAAGGAAACAAAAGAGATGTGGCAACTCAGTACAAGGCATGATCCTAGACTGGATCCTAACCTGGGGAAAAATTAGTTTATAATTAATTATTGGGACATCACTGGAACAACTGAGAAAATCTGAATTTACATTTGAACTATGGCTTACATAGACACGAAGCAAGACAGCAAGTTGGGCAGGATATAAATAAAGAATGAATGTAGAGGGCATATGGGAGTTCCTTGCACAATTCTTGAAATTTTCTTGAGACAAAAGGCAATAATTGTTCCTGAACCATCATACCAGAATGGGTAGAAACAAACCCTGTCTTGTTTCCTTTTTGGCCTTCTAATTTAAAGTCAATATTTTAATAATCTTTTTAAAGCTCCAGTTGGTTGCTCTCAGCCTGCAAATGGACAACTACCAATATGTAATTAAAGGAGAATAACAAATAGAATATAGATTACACAGGTGCTGACTTACAAATGCAAATGTTGTAGCAGAAGATTAAGCTCCCAGGAGGCTAGAGGTGTGCATCTTTGTTTATTGCCATCATAATTCATTAATGGTCAAAGTAACGCTGAGATCAATATTCCTGCAGTCATGGGAATAAGAAAAAATGATCCCCAGCAAAATAAGATACAAAGACAGTCTCAAAATGTTTCTTCCTACATAATTATGAAACTAGTCATTGTCATGAATTTTAAAACTTAACAGATTTTCTTAGCTATTGTATGTTCAAGAGGTGGCATACATTAAAGGATCTTGAAAAGAATTATTGTTCACTTGCAGTGGTTCCCATGCAGATCCCTGGGCCCCAGTGAAGGTAATCAGATTCAGTAGGGTTGTGTTTGGAATCATGGAATCTGCATTTTTAGCAAGTGTTGCATGGACCACACTTTGAGAAATATTAATAAAGGCAACTGCTATGGCACAAATGACAGCATATAGTAAATAATACAATTATATTACAGTCATAAGTGCATTTATAATTAATTAAATGGCATAGATGAAACTGTATAGAGAAGCTTATGATTTCCACTGCCAGTCCCATTTCCTGTGAAGACTTTTTTTATGTTTCATTTCATTTCTAATTTACATATAATTATACACATTTATGGGGTACAGAGTGACAGTTCAATACATGTATACATTGTGTGATGATCAAATCAGAGCAATTAGCATATCCATCAGCCCAAACATTTATCATTTCTTTGTGATGAGAACATTCAAAATTCTTTCGTCTAGTTACTCTGAAAAACACAATGCAATATTGTTAACTATGGTCATCCTACCTGCAACAGAACACCAGAACTTGTTCCTCCTGTCTGTAATTTTGTACCTATTGATCAGTCTCTCCTCATGCCCCCCACCCACTCACCCCTCCTCATCCTCTGGTAACCACTATTCTACTCTGTATTTCTATGACATCAGCTTTCTGAAATTCTGCAAATCAGTGAAATCATGTGATATTTGTCTTTCTGTACCTGGCTTATTTCAGTTAACACAATGACCTCTGGGTTCATCCATGTTGCCATAAATGACAGGATCTCACTCTTTTTTACGGGGGAATAGCCTTCCATTGAGTATATACACTACATTTTCTTGATCCACTCATCTGTTGTTGGACACTTAGGCTGATTCGGTATCTTGGTTAATGTGAATAGTGCTGCAGTAAACATGCGAGTACAGATATATCTCTTCGACATACTGATTTTATTTATGTATTTATTTTAATTTTTCCAGAAGTTATTGGGGTATAGGTAATACGGTTACATGAGTAAGTTCTTTAGTGGTGATTTGTGAGATTTTGGTGCACCCATCACCCAAGCAATATACACTGCACCCTATTTGTAGTCTTTTATCTCATCTCCCTCCCACCCTTCTCCCCAAGTTCCCAAAGTCCTTCGTATCATTCATATGTGGGAGCTAAGCCTTTGTGTCCTCATAGCTTAGCTCCCACATATCAGTGAGAACAAACGATGTTTGGTTTTCCATTCCTGAGTTACTCCATTTAGAATAATAGTCTCCAATCTTATCTAGGTCGCTGCAAATGCCATTAATTTATTCCTTTTTATGGCTGAGTAGTATTCCATTGTATAAATATACCTCAGTTTATTTATCCACTTGTTGATTGATGGGCATTTGGGTTGGTTCCACTAGTTTGCAATTGCAAATTGTGCTGCTATAAACATGTGTATATGCAAGCATCTTTTTCGTGTAATGACTTATTTTCCTCTGGGTAGATACCCAGTATTGGGATTGCTGGATCAAATAATAGTTCTACTGTTATTTATTTAAGGAATCTCCATACTGTTTTCCAGGGTGGCTGAACCAATTTACAAACCCACCAGCAGTGTAGAAGTGTTCCCTGTTCACTGCGTCCATGTCAACATCTACTGCTTTTTGATGTTTTGATTATGGCCATTCTTGCAGGAGTAAGGTGGTATCACATTATGGTTTTGACTTGCATTTCCCTGATCATTAGTGATGTTGAGTACTTTTTCATATTTTTTTTGGCCATTAGTATATCTTCTTTAGAGAATTGTCTATTCATGTCCTTAGCCCACTTTTTGATGGGATTATTTTTCCCTTACTGATTTGAATTTGTTATAGATGCCGGATATTAGTCCTTTGTAAGATGTATAGATTGTCA
Organism: Cheracebus regulus; assembly: GCA_963574635.1. Lineage (NCBI taxonomy): Eukaryota > Metazoa > Chordata > Mammalia > Primates > Pitheciidae > Cheracebus > Cheracebus regulus. The sequence goes on from CAUYQU010016075.1 coordinate 24,078, forward strand.
AGATTTACTCCCACTCTGTGGGTTTTCTGTTTACTCTGACTGTTTTTTTGTTGTTGTTCTTGTTTTGTTTGTTTTGCCATGCAAAAGCTCTTTAGTTTAATTAAGTCCTGACTACTTATCTTTGTTTTTATTGCATTTGCTTGTGGGCTCTTGGTTACGGAATCCTTGCCTAAGCTAATGTCTAGAAGGTTTTTCAAATGTTACCTTCTAGAATTTTTATAGTTTCAGGTCTTAGATTTAAGCCTTTGATCCATCTTGAGTTGATTTTGTATAAGGTGACAGATGAGGATCCAGTTTCATTCTTCTACATGTGGCTATCCAATTATCCGGCACCATTTGTTGAAAAGGGTGTCCTTTCCCTACTTTATGTTTTTGTTTGCTTGGTCAAAGATCAGTTGGCTGTAAATATTTGGGTTTATTTCTGGGTTCTCTATTCTGTTCCTTTGGTCTATGTGCCTATTTTTATACCAGTACCTGCTGTTTTGGTGACTGTGGCCCCATAGTGTAGTTTGAAATCGGGTAGTGTGATGCCTCCAGATTTGTTCTTTTTGCTCAGTCTTGCTTTGGCTCTGTGGGCTCTTTTTTGGTTCCGTATGAATTTTAGAATTGTTTATAATTCTGTGAAGAATGATGGTGGTATTTTGATGGGGATTGCATTGAATTTGTAGATTGCTTTTGGCAGTATGGTGATTTTCACAAGACTGATTCTACCTATCCATGAGCAGGGGATGTGTTTCCATTTGTTTGTGTCATCTATGATTTCTTTCAGCAGTGTTTTGTAGTTTTCCTTGTAGAGGTCTTTTGCCTCTTTTGCCTCCTTGGTTACATATATTGCTTTTTCTTTTCTTTTTTTATTTTTTTTTTGTTTGCAGCTATTGTAAAAGGGGTTGAGTTTCTTATTTGATTCTCCACTCGGTTGCCATTGGTAGATAGAAGAGCTACTGATTTGTGTACTTTAATCTTGTGTCTGGAAACTTAGCTGAATTCTTTTATCAATTCTAGGAGCTTTTTGGAGGAGTCTTTAGGGTCTTCAAGGTCAATGATCTTGTCTGATTGCTCTGGCTAGGACTTCCATTACTATGCTGAAGAGGAGTGGTAAGAGCCAGCATCCTTGTTCTAGTTCTCAGGGAATGCTTTCAACTTTTCCCCATTCACTATTATGTTGGCTGTAGGTCTGTCATAGACGGTTCTTATTACATTGAAGTATGTCCCTTGCATGCCAATTTTGCTGAGAATTTTATATATAAAGTGTTGCCAGATTTTGTTGAATGCTTTTTCTGCATCTACTGAGATGATCATGTGACTTTTATTTTTAATTCTGTTTATGTGGTATATCAGGTTGATTCCATATCTTGGTTAATGAGAATAGTGCTGCAATAAACACAGGAGTGCAAATATGTCTCTTCAACATAATGATTTTATTTCCTCTGGATAAATAGCCACTAGTTAATAAGTCATTTGATAGCTCTATTTTTAATATTTTGAGGACTGCTACGCTGTTTTCCATAATAGCTGTACTACTATACATTCCTACCAACAACGTAGAAGGGTTCTATTTTCTCCACATTCATGCTAATATTTATTGTTTATTGTCTTTTTGGTAATAGTCATTTTGGCAAGTATAAAGTGATATCTCATCCTGGTTTTGAATTGCATTTCCCTGATGATTAGGGATGTTGAGCATTTTTCAGTTTTTTACTTTCTTTCCTTTCTGTTTTGTTTGTTTGTTTGTTTTTGAGAAGGAGTCTTACTCTGTTGCCAGGCTGGAGTGCAGTGGTGTGATCTTGGCTCACTGCAAGTTCTGCCTCCCAGGTTCAAGCGATTCTCCTGTGTCAGCCCCCCAAGTAGCTGGGACTACAGGCGTGCACCACCATGCCTGGTTAATTTTTGTATTTTCAGTAGAGACGGGGTTTCACCATGTTGGCCAGGATAGTCTCGATCGCTTGATCTCATGATTTGCCCACCTCAGCCTCCAAAAGTGCTGGGATCACAGGTGTGAGTCACCGTGCTCGACCTACATTTTTCCTATACCTAGTGGCCATTTGTATGTCTTCTTTTGAAAGCATCTATTAAGGCTTTTTGCCCATTTTTAAATTGGATTATTTGGTTTTTGCTATTGAGTTGAATTCCTTATATATTTTGCATTAACTCCTTGTCAGATGCACAGTTTGTAAATATTTTCTCCCATTCTTTAGATTGTCTTTTCACTCTGTTGATTATTTCCTTTGCTGTGCAGAAGCTTTTTGGTTTGAGGTAATCCCACTTGTCCATTTTTGCTTTTGTTGCTTATGCTTTTTTTTTTCTTTTCTTTTCTTTTCTTCTTCTTTTTTTTTTTTTGAGAGGGAGTCTCAGTCACCCAGCTGGAGTGCAATGGCACAATCTTGGCTCACTGCAACTTCCATCTCCTAGACTAAAGCGATTCTTGTGCCTCAGCCTCCCAAGTAGCTGGGATTACAGGCACTTCCCACCACGCCTGGCTAATTTTTTTGTATTTATGTAGAGATGGGGTTTTGCCATGTTGGCCAGGCTGGTTTTGAACTCCCGACCTCAGGTGAGTCACTCGCCTCGGCCTCCCAAAGTTCTGGGATTACAGGCGAGAGCCACCTTGCTGTCTGTGCTTTTCAGTTCTCGTCCAAAAAAAATCTTTGCCCAGATGGATGTCATGAAGTATTTCCATACGGTTCTTTCCAGTAGTTTTATAGTTTCAGATCTTCCCTTTATGTCTTTAATCCATTTTGCGTGGGTTTTTTCCGTGGTGAGAAGTGGAGGTCTAGTTTCTTTCTTCTGCATACGGATATTCAGGTTTCCCCGCATCTGTCCTTTTCCCAATGTATGTTCTTGGTATCACTGCAGAAAATTAGTCGGCTGCACGTGGATTGATTTTCTGTGTTGCCTATTTAGTGCCATTGGTTTATGTGCCTATTTTTATGCATAGACATAAAGATACGATGCTGTTTTGGTTATGATAGCTTTGTATAGTATATTTTGAAATAAGGTAATGTGATGTCTCCAGCTTTGTTCTTTTTGTTCAAGAATGCTTTGGATTTGGGGGAACTTGTGGTTCCATACACATTTTAGAATTGTTTTTTTCTACTTTTGCGAAGAATGTCATTGGAATTTTGACAGGGATTGCACTGAATCTGTAGATCACTTTGGGTAGTATGTCCATTTTAACAGTATTAATTTTTTCAATCCATGAACACAGAATATCTTTCCATTTATTTGTATCCTCTTCAATTTCTTTCATCACTGTTTTATAGCTTCCATTGTAGAGATATTTTACCTCCTTGGCTAAATGTATTCCTAGATTATTTTATATATGTATGTGGACATATATATATATACACACACGTACATATTAGTTATTATAAATGGGATTTTCTTGATTTCTTTTTTGGATAGTTCATGATTGGCATAAAAAAAAAAACTACTGATTTTTGTATGTTGATTTTGCATCCTGCAACTTTACTAAGTTGATTTATTGGTTCTAACAGTTATATTTTGGTGGAGTCATTAGGGTTTTCTATACATAATATCATGTCATTTGCAAACTGGGACAATTTGACTTCCTCCTTTCCAATTTGGATGCCTTTTCTGTCTCTTGCCTAATTACTTTGGCTAGCAGTTCTGGGACTATGTTGAATAAAAGTGATGAAAGTGGACATCCTTATCTTGATCCAGATCTTAGAGAAAAACTTTTCAACTTTACCCCATACATTATGATGTTAACTATGGGTTTGTGCGAAGACTTTCTGTTAAACATTTTTGCTTTTAGTTTTTCTAGTTGTAAACAGGCTCTCTCACCCAAAACTTTTAAAATAAATACTGCTCTTTTATGATATGCTCTTATTTTACATAAATTGGAATAACAAGTCTAAGAGTGGTATGACTTACGCCTGTAATCCCAGCATTTTAGGAGGCTGACGCAGGGGGACTGCTTGAGTGCAGGAGTTCGAGACCAGCCTGGGCAACATAGAGGGACACTGTCTCTACCAAAAAAAAAAAATCAGCTAGGCGTGGTAGTATGTGCATGTGGTCCCAGCTACTTGAAAGGCTGAGGTGGGAAGATCATGTGAGTCTGGGAGGTCAAGGCTGCGGTGAGCTCTGATTATACCACTTGCACTCAGACAGGCAACAGAGCAAGACAAACAAAGAATAATAAATATTATTAATAATATATTAATAATAAATAATATTTATTATTCTTTGTCTTGCTCTGTTGCCTGTCTCAAAAACAAACAAAGAATAATAAATATCTGAAGTAGTATAACTGGTCTATTAATAAAGTCCCAGCTGTGGCCAGGCACGGTGACTTACACTTATAATCCTAATGCCTCAGGAGGCTGAGGTGGGAGGATCGCTTGAGCCCAGGCATTTAAGACCAGTATGGGCAACATGATGAGACCCCATCTCTGAAAAATTTTTTTTGGCTGGGCACAGTGGCTCACGTAATCCCAGCACTTTGGTAGGCAGAGGCAGGTGGACCATGAGGTGAGGAGTTTGAGACCAGCTGGCCAGCATGGTGAAACGCTGTCTTTACTAAAAATACAAAAACTAGCCAGTCATGGTAGTGGGCATCTGTAATTCCAGATACTTGGGAGGCTGAGGCAGGAGAATTACCTGAACCTGGGAGGCAGAAGTTGCAGTGAGCCAAGATCACGCCACTGCACTCCAGCTTGGGTGACAAGAGTGAGACTCTGTCTCAAAAAAAAAAAAAGTAATTTTTTCAAAGCTGCACAATTTCAAAGCTAAAAAGCAGTAAGAATGGCAAGGTATTAATCTCTGTGGCTATGAGGCATGTCACTTTACCAGGAAATCAGAAATACAATGGAACTTGGAATTACATGCTCTTTGATAACATGAATTTGGATATGATGACTTTGGTGATTGGCTCCTGTCCTTCTGCAGCAGGATCATCTTGGTCATTTCATTAACTTTGTACTGAATTGGCATCATATGTTATCTGATTGACTATTGTAGACCCTACTTATTGAGTTACAGTGAGGTTTTACTTGCACCTGTCCTCATTTAACAGTGGCTTGTAGACCATGCTGTTATTTAAAAATAATGTAAGTTTAAATCTAGAAGTGATTCAATTGGCTTTTATGTTGTTAATTTATTATTATCATTATTTATTTTATTTTATATTTTAGATGGAGTCTCACTCTGTTGCCCAGGCAGGAGTGTAATGGCACGATCTCGGCTCACTGCAACCTCCACCTCCCGAATCCAAGTGATTTTCATGCCTCAGCCTCCTGAGTAGCTGGGATTATAGATGCCCACCATCATGCTCAGCTAATTTTTGTATTTTTAGTGGAGATGGGGTTTCACTATGTTGGCCCGGCTGGTCTTGAACTCCTGGCCACAAGTAGTCTGCCTGCCTTGGCCTCCCAAAGTGCTGGGATTATAGGCGTGAGCCACCACACCCGGCCGATGTTGTTATTTTAATTTCAATTGTAATTTTAAATTAATTTTTTTGAGACAGGGTCTCACCCTGCATGATCATAACTCATCTCAATTATTAAAAAAATAAAATAAAATTTTAAAATATATAATAACATTTTGTAGACATGAGGTCTTACTTTGTTGCCCAGGCTGGTCTCAAACTCCTGGGCTCACATGATCTCCCTACCTCAATCTCTCAAAGTACTGGGATTACAGGTATGAGCCACAACCCTTGGCCTATTATTTTAATTTTTAGAGTTATAATGTTCAGATAGTTTTTATTCTATAACAAGGTCATCTAAGGAGCAAGTACCAGTGAGCATTTAATTCAGTGAGAACAATAACCCAATCCTGAAAATATATTCTTTTGGAACAGAAGTCAGAGACAATAAAACACTATATAAAGGCCATATAGCCATGTACCAAGCTATTAAATTTTGGAGACAGTACTCTGTGAAATATTAAAGATAATTCTGGGAAAATTTAAGAGTGTATTAAAGCAAATACAACTTTAAGTTTGCAAATACAATCTTATAACTGGGCATGGATAATGAAATGGAAAAAATGCTATGGCTGCAAGATCATCTGTAACACAATGTGTCCTTATGCTACAGAGATTGTCTGCACCTGTGCTCTGAGATTATACCCCTATGACTACACAGATTTGCCTATAAAAAAAACTACTCGTAAATTATGCATGCTTTGTATAGAAAGTGTTTGGAAAAACCACTCCTCTTTCCAATTTCTTGGTTATCTAATGGCCTCCAGGTATAAAAGATAAGAATTTAGCTCATTTATGTTACCTTCTTCCTCCCAATCCTTCAAAGTTTGGTAGTTACAACATTATTTTCAAGTTTTGTTGTGGTTACACTTTAACTTTAAATAGTAGGTTACACCTCAATTTTTCATTCCAAAACCTTGAGTCAGTATCCTTGACTTTGGATCATAGAAGTTGCAGGTATCTATGATACTATCCTTCTCTTCATATTTCCCTAACTTTCCATTTCCCACCTTTTGTCAGCTTTACTTTTATATCATGAAAATTAATGCTTGCCTTTTTTTTGCAACATAACCAAGATCTTCCTCACTTTATCCTTAAGTTGACTGTAAAGGATGAACTTTCACTCAGAAGATGAATAGATTCTGCAGATCTAATATACAGGATGGTGACTGCAGTTAAAGAACAAAAAGTTGTAGTGAAACAACAAAAAGTAGTTACATTATTAAGACTACATCAATACTGTGCACTGCTGAACTAAGTAGCATATTAGTAATGCAATTTTCCTATCTATGAGGGCAGTATCATACCCTTCATATGTTCATCATACCCTTCAGATATTCAATGGGAAATGTCTTAGCACCATGTACTAGTCTTTTTCTTATACTCCCTAATTCATAAAAATTATACATTATTCTTTTAAATTGGGCCATACCATACTCAATTAGCTTTTGGGGAATTTTTCTGGAATTATTAATTGCCTATCTTTTTATTGACTAAATATATAGTTTATCTTGACTGAAACTTTTGTTGTTGTTGTTGTTGTTCACCTAGTAACACTATGGACTGCATGCAATTATTTTGCCCCAGACTGCTTCTCTTTGGAACGCTTTTTCCTCCTACTTCAAAATGGATGATTTTTTTTTTTTTTTAAATCACACACTACTTTCCTTTCTTGTGTTAGAAAGATTCCTTGCCTTACTCTTTCTTGGCTAACTTCTCCATCCTGCTGGAATGCGTGCTCAAATAACTTAAAAAAGGAATCCTTGCAAGTAAATTTTTACAAGTCCTGGTTTGTATGAAACACATTCTACCCTCACAGTTGATTGATAGGTAGGCTGGATATGTAAATTAGTTTCAACTTTAATTTCCCCAGAACTCAAAGGACTATTCTATCATCTTCCAGCAGCCAGAGATGTTAATGAGAATTTGGCTGCTCAATTTACATTCCTCTATAGTTGGCCTAATTTTTCCTTCTGGAAGCTTTCAAAAACTTTTGTTTATTCTTAGAGTTCTAAAATGTTACAAAATTATGTCCAAGTGGGTTATCTTCCCCATTTATCACAGTTGGCACTTCGAGGGTTATTTTAATGTAAAAATATGTCCTTTTCTGGGAAATTTTCTTATATAATTTCTCTAGTAATGTCCCTTATACCATTTTGTCTGTTCTTGACTTCTGGATCTCATGTTACTTAGCTATTCGACTTCTTAAATGGGTCCTCCTATTTTCTGAACAGAAGATCTCCTATTTTCTGTCATATTTCTCATCAATATGACAGATGATAGAGAATGCCATGTTCACCTCAACATCTTCTTCACTACTGTCACCTTTGTCTGCATCAATTGATTAAAATAAAAATAACAACTACTACTAATAACTATGTCAGCCTGGAGTAGAATACTTGTTTTTACCATTTTGAGTGTTCTACCCAGAGTCATGCCTACCCAACTGCTGTTCCAGTAGCATCCTCTCAGAAGATTGATGCTGAAAATGCCAGGAGATGGAATGTTTTAAATAAAAAATAAAAATAAAAAACCTTATTGAAGTCCAGTTGTACATATTGCTTTCCCTCTTCTGCCAGGCTCATCACTCTATCACAGATAAAATTAAATTGGTGTGGCATAATTTGCACTTCACAAAATCATGTTGATTACGACCCAGTACCTTGTACTCTTCTAGGTGGTTGCAAATTGATTGTTTGATGATTTGCTCTTGTATCTTCCCGGGTATCTAAGACAAGCTGAATAGTCTATAATTACTATAGCTGTCCTTTCCCCTGTTTTGAAAAACAGGTACTCCATCTGCTGATTCTACTTGTCAGGACCTTCTCCTGTCCAACCTTCATTTTCAAACATAAAGGCCGGTGGTCTTGCAATTATACTTGCCAATTCCTTAACTGTCCTGGGATGCCAGTAATCAAGCCCTGCTGATTTGAATGTACCGAGCTTTCTGAAGTGCTCTTCAATCACTTCTTTCCCCTTGTTTGCCTTTGTACCTCCAAGATGATAGCACTTAATCCAGTTTAGTTTCCTTATCATTGCTGATTAAGAAGAAAAATTGAAACAGGTTAAAAACACAGTGAAAGCCTCTGCTATTACAGTTATTTGTTAATAGTTTTTATTTAGCAGGATCTGTTGATGGTGTTGTTTTGTCAGTAGTCTTAGTGGTTGCATTTTTACATCCTATAGAGCAAATTCCTTCTGGTATTCTTCCTTCCATTTTTCCTCCCTTCCTGCCTAATTCATTCCTTCCTTTCTCCCTCCCTCCCTCCCGTTTTCTCTCCTTCCTTCTCTCTCTCTCTCTCCTTCTGTGTTTCTTTTAAATTTCTTACAGACGGTAAGGTAAGGGGAAGGGAAGAAAGAGAGGCCAAGAATCTCACATAACATCGTGACAGAGGCATTTACTAATCACCAAATACCCACATGCTCCCCGCAATTTCTTGGTCTGCTTGTAGCTGGGGTGGAGGGACACATCACTAGTTCTGGTCAATAGGTACTGAAGAGCTATGAGTTCCCCAGGATCTCTTTCCTCTGCCCCAGTTAGCTAGAAGTCACGTGTTCTGGATGGCGAATTAACAAAAGGCAAGCAGTGTGGACCCTGAGTCACCATTGGAGGCCGCAGTCCTGGAGAGTCACCAGACCCCCAGAGGACCATGTGTTAAGCCACAGAGATTTGGGGGTTTGTTTTTTCTAGTTTATCTTCACTAATACAGTACCAATTTCTGGATTAGTAAGATTAGGCTAGGTTTTCACCAAGGGAACAAATTAACCCTGAAATCTAAGTGGCTTCATATGACAAAGGTTTATTTCTTACTCATGGTATGTGGTAGCTAGTCTCCAAAAAGGGCTCCCAGTGACTCTTTCCACCTGGTAATCACACCCTTGGAAGTCACCTCCCACTCTGACTCCACAGGATCCCATGACTCACTTTAAACAAGGAAGTATGCGGACATAAGTGTGGCAGAAGTGACACTGTGGCTCTCCCCAGTGCTTTAGGAATCCTAGCACTTCCTGATATTGCATTTGGAGCCATTCACAATATAAGATGTCTGAAGAATGAACCTCTATGCAGAGGAGCACCAAAGTGCCAGACATAAGCAAAGAAGCATCTTTAGTTCAATCCCAGTCAAGCTTACTAAGCAGCACAGACCCAGGCACATCTGACCACAACCACAGGAGAGACTCTCAGTGAGACTGTGAGAACTCTCCAGGTGAGCCCAGCCAGCTCACAAAATTTGAGAAGTAACAACAAATTGTTGTTTTAAACCATTTTGTATGGGATGGCTTGTTAGGCAGTGGTAGCAACCTGAAGCATCGTACATACCCAGCGTGGGTGAATGGGCATTGGGCTCCACACAGACATTCATGAAACCAGGTTGACATGGGTTCCACCATCTTGTATCTGCACCTTTGGGAATGTGACCTCTTTAATGGCAGTAGTAAGGGAAGAGAGGGCTGAGGGGTTGCAACCCAACTTTTAAATGTTTTAATCTCTGCTCCCAGTCCATTGGCCAATGAGAATTGTCGGGGAGTAAATGGAAATTCAGTCACACACATTACATGACTCTGCCAGAGACTTTGCCAATAAAATTTGCCCTTGTTTCCTATAGTATTGTAAGAAGGCCTATCCAAGTACCAACCACCCAACTGACTTTCCAAGAATTATAAACAATAATGTAGGACTGGCTCATATACATCTTATAGAACCAACTGGGTGTATCTCCTCCCAACTTTGCATTCTGTGATGCCATGTGGTAGCTAGAAGTCAGCCACGGTAGAAATATTTGCACCAGATAGCTTGGCAAATGCTAGAAATCAGGCTTTCTTCCATGTATCTTGTTATACCAGATCCAAAATATACCTACTATTCAAGTTACCTCTATATTCATACATATTTGTTTATTTTTATGGGTAGAATTTTTTAAATTAGCCATTGATAGTCTCATTTCTTTCCTTATTGCAAACAGACCAACCTATGAATTGAAGATGTTAGCATAAACCTCATTAACCTTTTATTAATAATAAAAAGATGGCAGTCTGAAGTTTCCTCTATATATCAGAATGTACATATTTTAATACACAAATACTAAGTTAATATCACATTACTACAGTATTGAAAATGTTGCTATAAAAGAAGTATTAAATGTACCTATTTTCAGTCAACATCAACAAGGTTTTTATCCCTCCAGTAATTATTGCATCTAATAACACTGTCTTAGCTACTGATTCATTCTGGAAGCTTCAGTATCTTTTAGGCTTTAGAGCTTATAAGACTACACTTCTTTATTTTAAGCCTTGCTGAAAGAGTTAATTCAGTGTCCTGTTCTAGGTCACCAACTCTTTATTTCTAAAGCTTCAACCTCCGCATACAAACAATCAGGAGAAAGGCCATTAATAAGGTTTTAGCCTCTATTAAGGGATATGAAGCAATAACATTTTAAATAGCACCTTGGAGACCTGGAGGAGTTTATACATCTTTCAGCAGTGCCTACTTTATAATTCTGGAGTATTTTGAAACCTGAATATCTGGACTATTTACTAGGAGATTGAGAAGGATCCAGTTGGAGGGAAACCTCATTTACCAAACAAGAAAGGATAAGGTTTGGTAAGGTTTGAATCTGTGTCCCTGTCCAAATTTCATGTCAAACTGGTAATCCCCAGTGTTGGAGGTGGGGCCTGGTTGGAGGTGATTGGATTATGGAAACAGTTTCTCATGAACGGCTTAGCACCATCCCCTTGGGGTTGTTCTTGTGATAGTGAGTTCTTATGAGATCTAGTTGTTTAAGTGTGTAGCACCCCCAACACACACACTCCCGCCAGCTCTTTCTTCTGCTCCAGCCACGTAAGGTGTGTCTGCTTTCCCTCTGCACCTTCCGCCATGATTGTAAGTTTCCTGAGAGCTCCCCAGAAGCAGAAACCATCTTGCTTCCTATATAGCCTGTGAAACCATAAGCCAATTAAACCTCTTTTCTTTATAAATTACCCAGTCTCCAGTATTTCTTTACAGCAATTCGAGAACGAACTAATACATGCTTACGAGTAACATTTGAAAACAAGATGACTAGAAACCTTTCATTACAAATAACAAGGGATTTGAACTTGATTCACGCCAAATTATGTAGTAAAATAAAACATAAGACAATTACAGAACGAAAGACTAGTCATCTTTAAAATACTGCTTTTTGGACAGAACTCAGTGAGACTACCTACCGATGAGCTTGATGTTCATCAATTCAGAGAAGGAGGAAAAAGAAAGAATTACTACACCCACCAACCCACCTGCTACCACAACATTGATAATTTTCTAGGAATTCTGATGCTTTTTTATTTTGGGGGATTAATCCACATTTATTTTTATTTTTTATTTTTTGAGACAGGGTCTCACTCTGTCACCCAGGCTGGAGTGCAGTGGTACAATCATAGCTCACTGCAACCTCGGTCTCCTGGGCTCAAGTGATCCTTTCACCTCTGCTTCCCAAGTAGCTGGAACTTCAGGCATGCATCACCACACTCAGCTAACTAACCCACATGTTAATCAACATTCTTTTGTTTACAAGTATGACTGATTGTATTTTCCAAAGATGGCCACCTAATAATATACATTCTGGCCACATGCTTGCTTTAAAACGTAAGGCCGGTAGGGCGCTGCGGCTCACACCTGTAATCCTTGCACTTTGGGAGGCCGAGGAGGACGGATCACCTGAGGTCAGGAATTCGAGACCAACCTGGACAACATGATGAAATCCCATCTCTACTAAAAATACAAAAAATTAGTTGGGCCTGGTGGTGGGCCCCTGTAATCCCAGCTAATTTTGAGGCCTGAAACAGGAGAATCACTTGAACCTGGAAGGCAGAAGTTGCAGTGAGCCAAGATCGCACCATTGCACTCCAGCCTGGCCAACAAGCGCGAAACTCCGTCTCAAAAAAAAAAAAAAAATGTGATGCTGACATTCCTTCACTGAGAGGTGGGGTCCCCAACCAAGGTGGATCTTTGTAACTGCTTCCACAAATAGAATGAAATCAAATGATATTGCATGGCTTCTGAGGCTGGGTACTAAAAGGTGATGTGGTATCCACCTGGCCCTCTCTTCTTGGGACCTGTGCCTTTGGAGCCCTTAGCCTCCATGGGAAAGTCCATCTATCCTGAAATCACCATGATGAAGAGACCACAGAGAAACAGAGAGATTCCTATGCAGCCCCAACTGCTTGAGTCTTTGCAACCCAGGAACCAGGTATGTGTGAGTGAGAGTTCATACAGTATCAGCCCCCAGTCTTCAAGCTGTCAGCTGAAACCAAGTTGGAGTGAACACAAGCTGTCCATGCTAAGCCTTGCTCAGACAACAGATCTGTGAGAAAAGTAAGTGTTGCTCTTGTTTTAAGCCACTGAATTTTGCAGCCATTGTTGCTGAGACAGCAAGTAACAGATGCCCTTCAAGCTAGCATCAGCAAAATGTTGGAGTAGGTTATAGTATGAAAGTCCAGAACCATCTGAGGACCCCAAAAAGAAGAGGCACATCTGGGTCTCATGATGGATTGACCAGAACCTAAACCAGAAGACCAGCAGAAGCCAAGTCAGCTGCTTTGCTTCACTGTCCTCCTCTCTGTGTCTCCATGGTCTTCTCTGGTCTCTTACTTTGTGGTCCTCCTCTCTGCGTCTCAGCACGTCTACCTCCTTCCTTCTCTCTGCTGTCTGGTGTTGTGTGTTTCTTCTTGCCTGTGATGCAATGCTAAAGCTCTTCAGTTGGGATGCCCTTAGTTTAAGAGACCAGCCCCCACTAACTAGCATCCTTTCCAGGGAGAAATTCCTGGGAGAGAGGATCTAATTGGCCAGCCTGAGTCAGATGTCTCTTTCTGATCCAATCAGATGACACTGGGGGCAGGGCCACATTGTACCAACATGGCTGCCACTCCCACTGCGCAGCTCCCCGTGAAAATTCTTAGAAGGGAGCTCAGAGGCTCCCAAACATAGCAATATATCCAGTGCTTGGCTATTAGAAGGCATTTTGGTTAGTCTTATCCATGTGTAAAAACCTACCACAGACTCCCCTGTAAATTGCTTTTTGCTTTACTTACACATAAGCTTAGATAAGTGTATACCAAGCCCCTCCTCATTCCCAGCCCATTATCACAGGTATTTGAAAGGGGACTTCCAGATCTCCACAAGAAGGCCGTGGATCCGAATGATGTAACCTCAAGGAACTGAACTCAATAATTCATTTCTCTTATATTTATTATTTGAGGTTTATCTTCTAATGTGAATTTGGCACCTTACCTTCTGGTCAACACAGTCAACTGCAGGTCACAGAGGCACTCAGGGAAACTGAGGCACAGAGGCACTCAGGGAAACTGAGGCTGCTGCTGCTGTCTCCTCCTCCCCACCCTTCTCCTCCTCCCCCTCACCTTCTTTTCCTTCTTTTCTTCTTTTAGAGTCAGAGTCTCAGTCACACGATCTCCGCTCACTGCAACCTCCACCTGCGGGGTTCAAGCAATTCTCCTGCCTCAGCTTCCTGAGTAGCTGGGATTACTGGTGCCCACTACCTTGCCTGGCTAATTTTTGTATCTTTAGTAGTGTTGCGGTTTCACCATGTTGGCCAGGCTGGTCTCAAACTCCTGATCTCAAATGATCTGCTGGCCTCGGCCTCCCAAAATACTGGGATTACAAGGCATGAGCCACCACGCCCAGCCAAAACTGAGGCTTCTTGATGAATTTTGACAATTTTCCCACATTAAAAATTTCCTGGCTGGGCACAGTGGCTTATGCCTGTAATACAAGGACTTTGGGACGCCAAGGCAAGAGGATGGATTGAGGCCAAGAGTTCAAGGTCAGCCTGGGAAACATAGCAAGTCTCTGAAAATAAGACAAAGAATTTAAGTCGGGCGCGGTGGCTCACGCCTATAATCCCAGCACTTTGGGAGGCTGAGGCGGGCGGATCACAAGGTCAAGAGATCAAGACCATCCTGGCCAACATGGTGAAACCCCAAATACAAAAATTAGCTGGGTGTGGTGGCACACACCTGTAATCCCAGCTAGTCGGGAGGCTGAGGCAGAAGAATCGCTTGAACCTGGAAGGTGGAGGTTGCAGTGAGCAGGGATCGTGCCACTGTACTCCAGCCTGGCAACAGAGTGAGACTGCATCTCAAAAAAAAAGAATTTAAAAATTTCCCACTGCTAAGTAATCTATGGTGTCAGAAGTTAGGGTAGAGGTTGCATCTAGAAGAGGGAGAGACTGGACAGGACCTCTGGGGTACTGGGAAAGTTTTGTTTCTTATTCTGGGAAGTGGATGCATGAGTGTATTCCAGTTTGTGAAAACTTTTGAAACGATCACTTATGATATGTATATTTTTATGTAGGTACATTATCCTTCAATAAATGTTTAAATATACTTCAGTAATCATGTGTCACTATTGCATGTGGCTGATTAGTAGGTAGAAACAAATATAGATATAAATATATGGTCTACGTACATATGATTTAACAGTACAAATAACATCCTCTATAAATACATACATGTTTGCTGGAGTACAAACTCCATCGTAACATTTCTGCAGAATGCTATATAGATATACTACCTCTCAGAAAACTTGGGCCCCTAAAATACTCCATTGGAGACACAGTGGAATAGTGAATGGCTCTAGAGTCAGCCTGTAGGGGCTCCAGTTCCACTGCATGCTAGTTTTTCATTTTGTTTTTGAGACAGGGTCTTGTTCTGTCACCCAGGCTAGAGTCCAGTGGCGTGATCACAGCAGCCTTGACCTCCCGGGCTCAGGCAATTCTCCCACCTCAGTCTCCCTAATAGCTAGGCCTACAGGTGTGACCACTACACCTGGCTAATTTTGTAAATTTTATTTTTGTAGAGACAAGTTTTCGCTCTGTTGCGCAGGCTGGTCTCAAACTCCTAGGTTCAAGCAATCCTCCCGCCTTGGCCTTCCAAAGTGCTGGAAGACAGATGTGAGCCACCGTGCTCAGCCTGCTTGCTAGTTTTATGACCTTGGGAAAATGATTTAATTTTCGCTTTCTTATCTAAAATGGAAATATTAAAAATACCTACTTTATGGGAATGTTGTATGAATTTTTTACATACATATAAAGTGCTTGAAACCACAGTAAACACTTCCTAGATGTTATTATTTTTGTTGTTATTAGACAATCTGAAAGTCAAAGAAGAGAACATCTCTTGTTCTACCTCTTACTATCTCATCCACTCTAGCTAACAGAACTCACTTCAATTCAGCTTATACTGACTGGGCACCTCTATGGGCCAGGCATCATGCTCAAGTATGAGCAGAGCGGATGCTTAAAGCATATTTCTGGGCCGGGCATGGTGGCTCATGCCTGCAATCCCAGTACTTTGGGAGGCCAAGGTGGGCGGATTACCTGAGGTCAGGAGTTCGAGACCAGCCTGACCAACATGGAGAAACCCCATCTCTACTAAAAATACAAAATTAGCTGGGTGTGTTTGGTGGGCACCCATAATCCCAGCTACTTGGGAGGCTGAGGCAGGAGAATTCCTTGAACCCGGGAGGTGGAGGTTGTGGTGAGCCGAGACCCTGCCATTGTACTCCAGCCTGGATGATAAGAGGAAAACTTCGTCTCAAAAAAAAAGGAAAGAAAAAGCATACTTCTGGCTGTACAGAGTTCCCTACTGCAGGGACCTAAACCCCTGGGAAGATTCTATGCTGGTAGCATTTCCCAAAGGTTCTGTGGCTCATTTCTCCCCAAGTTCACTTCTGGTGC